>JAOTOM010004130.1:202500-227193 GCA_034440615.1 Ashinkailepas kermadecensis
ATTCTTGATTCAACTTGAGTCGAGCACAAGCCTGGTAGCATGCAACGTAATTTACCTCTGATGTTCTTTTTGGAGATGGGTACATGTTTTTTACTCATGTTATTATTTGTCTTGCATTATGAAGAATGCTGGCCCCCTACCTACCTACCTACCTACCTACCTACCTACCTAGGGGAAGCTGGGGGTATACGGACATGTTCTGTTTCCCAAACACCTACCTTTGGATGTCTCCCATGTCATGTTCAGGGTGCAATTAACAAAAAGATGGTATTTGTAAATAATGGACCTTTCTCTACCAAAATACAAAGGTCCGATCATATAGTTCTACAAATTGTTTGTGCACAGAGCTAGCGAAAACAGCTGGCACCATTTATGGATTCCAAGAGCAATTGGCTTTTAGAATGCCATAGGGAAGTGACCTCAAATATTGTTTTGCCTCTGATGTCTGATATGGTGTCATCAATTTTCACAGGAAATGGGTACTTTTCAGTTTGTGACCAACTATTACTATTGCACCAACAACATAACCAAGACCAAAGACTATTGCACCAACAACATAACCTAAGTTAACCTAAGCTGTTTTCTTATCAGCTTATCCCAGCTTAACATCCTTTCTTCTGCTTTATTTATGGACTATCAAGTAGGTATAGATGCATAGGTTAGATGCATAGAAGCCCCTAGTTTTTTTAGTAACCCATTTGTTTTTCTGGTGTTTTCTGATGTGATTTTCATAAATTTGATATTCATTTCTTGCAAAATGAGAAACAATTCCAGATATAACCCCTTCAAGTTGAAGTACTTTGCTCCCAAGAAGCAGTCATATTTCACCCACAACATCAAAATGATTCAAGTAGCATACAAAACATGGGAGGAATAATTTGCATTGCAGGTACATGCTTCCCACTCCCTTCAACAAGGCGTGGGAAAAGTGTATGAGTGAAAGGAACTTTGGATTGGGTAATGTATGATGAAGAAGAATGCAAAATTACCAAAGCAAAACCTAACCTAACCTATTTATGCCAGATAATCTAACATCTGATGTTGGGTCACCTAATACGACTATGTCACATGAGTCTGCATGTTGCTAAGTCCCTAGTTAAGCTATGAACAAGTACAATCCATTTGCTTCTTATTTGCTCCCACATGCTTTTATATAACAATATTTAACCAATTTTTTTTTAAAGGGACTGTATTGACCCAAAATATTGTATGGACATGTGATGTGATGAAGGGAAGGTTACTACCGAGTTTCTTTGCCATTGCATGCTTTCAAGTTATCAAGTACAATAACAAGAAAGGTGTTCTTTGAGAGCAAGTTTGCATTGTTTGGGTCCAATGGGGAAAAAAACCTTACACAATGTTTGAATGTCATGGATGTTAATATGACTAAAGCGCCTTGCAAATGTTTGCTTTTTTGTTTTGTATCTCAAAACAAACCGAAGTATAGCCACAGCACACTGTTGGCTCAAAAATTTGTTTCAAGGGCATACAAATTTTTTAGTTGACATTTATTCCATGCAGATTTCCAACATCCTATTCTGCTCATTTGAACATCTCGCACCTGAAAAAAAAACATTATTTTAACACCGATGGAGCTCCCTTGCCACCACTAAGTGGCGCGATAAAAAAATGTAACTTCCTATGTGTGATTTTTCCAACGAATCAGCAGATTGAGAATTTGCAGTCTATTTTATTTTAAGTCTAATATGGCATTTCAAGAAAGAAGAGTTTTCGGTTTGTATCGGATCCATTCTCAGACACGGAAGTGGGGCACCTGTTTGACATATTGTGTCAGTAATACTCCTGCTTCCATTGACTGTCCGCAACACGTCGCCTCAGCGCCACAGAGGACGCCTCTCTTGGAGTAGCTAGACTGGCCACTATGGCGTGCAACCCGGTGCAGATTTGCCAGCTGTGGAGCAGCTCCGCCATGCCCGTGCTAGTCCCAGTGCTGGTACTAGTACCAGTCGTGGCGTTTTGAATGTTCCTGTACTGTTGCAGGAGCCGCTGCCGACACGCCCGGTGGTCAAGCCCTCGTTGGTCAGCTGCCTGCAACGTCGCCTTCACGGTGCGATTGCACCGTTCTACTGCCCCAGATACTGACTGGTGGTAGCGTGGGGCCCGGATATGACTCACACCCACACTCTGCAGGTAATTTCTGCAAAAGTAGATGCAGTTCGTGCCGTTGTCGGACAGCAATTCCCTGGGGGTATACTTCGCGTGACGCCAAGACCTCTGGAAATTATATACACGCGTGACAGTTTGGCTCCGAGCGAAGTCCAGCGTCTACGTACTTGGGAGAAGTCGGCTGCCAGGACAACCGCATATCGCTGAGCGTGGGCTGCATCCATAGGACCAATAAAGTCCAACCCTACCTTGTTCCACGCTGCCGCTGGTAAAGGCACTGGATGCATTGGAGTATGTCGAAGTACCGCCGTCTCATCCATACACAGTGGCGCAGACTTCACAGCCCTTGCTTCCACCATCTCGATCAATGCCAGACCACCAGTATAGCTCCTGCAGTCGCTGCCTGCATCTGACGATGCACTGGTGCCACTGATGTGCCATGTTGAGCAGTCTGAGCGAAGTAGACTTTCTGGAACGATTAGGCAATCGCAGCGCACAGCCAAACCTCTGCACAGTGGGTTGATCACTGAGGTGGAAGAATGGCTGAAGGCCAGGCGAGCAGTCGCCCGGCCTACGAGACCACGGACGCGATACCTGATCACGCAACACGATCTTCCCTTGTACCCGCCACGAACTCTTCATCGATTGCCGCCAGACGGTCTCTTTTTGTAGCAATACATTTGTATTTGTCCTCCACCACTTTTGCCGATGCCGGCAGTCGCGACAACCCATCTGCAGGACGTACACCTCCCTTCACACGCTAAACTGTGAATGAGTACTCCATGAGCCAGTATGACCACTTTGTTATCTTCATGGCAGCTTGGGCGCACCCGGTGACGTCAGCGGTGTCTGCAATGCCACATGGTCAAGTCGCAGACAACTGCTGATTCCAGAGATACTTCCTCCATTTCGCCACTGCCCACACAACCGCCAGCGTCTCTCTCTGTCGTACTGCAGCGCCTCTGGGCTTGGTTTAGCGTACACAAGGTGAATGCTACCACCCTCTCTTCCTCTGAGTTAGGCTTAGACAACACCCCACTCAGGCCCACATCGCTTGCATCCAATGTTATGACTGTGGAAGCTGAGGGTCGTAGATCGTGACTCCCCGACTGCCGGGTACAGCACGTCTCTCTTTGAGCAGTGCCGCGAGCTCCTCTATCCACTTGAACGGCATCGCCTCATTCAGCAGCATCCTCCGCAGTGGCTCCATGAGGATGCTGTATCCAGGCACGAAACGAGAGCAGAAGCCCAACAACCCAGTAGTGACTGGAGCTCTTTCGTGCTGGTGGGATGCCACATGTCCTAACGCCCTAGTCCGCTCTGGGCTCACCGAGGCTCCCGCCGAGGACACGGTAAACCCAAGGAAATCCGCAGCCGTCTGTCTCAGCGTGCATTTTCCATGTTTAGTGCTACCCTGTGTTCCCACAGACGTGTGAGCAGTTCTGCCAATCGCTCCTAGTCGCCTCACAGACGAGGACATCGCCCGGGTACCTGCACCTGCACTGCTTCAGGATTTCATCCATCGCCTTCTGAATTGTCATCGGTAAGCTCTTGGTCCCATGCAGACAGCGACAACACGAAAACAAATCTTAGTGACATGCAAACGTTGTTAATGGTTGTGACTCGGAGTGTAGCTCCAGCTGTTGATTTGCAACTTTTAGGTCCAGACATGAGAACACTGTTGCTCCTTGCATCTGCTGAAGCATGTTCTGCATCAGTGGTAAATTATTCGCGAAATAGGGTGTAATATACAACTTACTGAACACTGAATAGACATCCTTCCAAAAGAAGTATTGATATCTTGCCTATTGATGCATGTTTGTGGAAGTCTTCATGCCTCGTTTCTAACTATCCCGTTTATAGATATCATACTTTTGCCCATCATAACGGGATCCGGGAGCGTGATAACGAACATCCTGTATCGCAATTCCAGGTGAAGGGATTACTTTTACTTTATTATTTTTACTTCCACATGCACACTGCATTCCTCAGTAATGTAGCAAGTGTCACCCTTCCAACAACGAGGTGAAATGGGGGTTGCACGGTAATTAGCGTCTATTATCCATGGAATCCGAGCCTAATATAACTTTATTTGGGAAATGATTAAGGCGTGGAGTGTGCCGCCAGGAATTGGTACTGCTTCGCCCGTAGCCATCCTTACTCGTCATGGCATAATTAACTCATCAATACATTTCAAACACTTTTTTTCTCAAGTTGGGTGTAAAGATAGACAATATGACGTTGTTTGCAATATAAATGAAGAAAGAAACGATTGATTTAGAACATTAAAGATGGACCTTCTAAGCACATCTGCTCTGAAATTGTTAAATGGTTGGGGAAGGAAGTGATACCTGCCTAATAATTACCCAATGTATGGCCATCACTTGGGGAACCATCACTGAGACATGAGAAATTAGATGGACAATTTAATTATTGTAGCTTAAAACTCACATGGAAATGAAGAATGCATCAGCATTTAAATTTGTCTACAGATTCACTACCAAAAATGAGAAAAGCATAAACATTGATGAAAGTTGATACTACAACTATAAAAAGAAGAATACATTGCTGTATATATATAGCCCACGCACCAAGCTCACCACCATGCCTTGGAATACAATAACTCAGGGTTCTAGAACATGTCACCACATTGCCATGCGTTAACTTTTTTTTAAAGCGTTATAGAACCGACTACCTTAGGGGTGGGGTGGGGTGGGGTGGGGTGGGGTGGGGGGGGTGGGGTGGGGGTGGGGTGGGGGGGTGGGGTGGGGTGGGGTGGGGTGGGGTGGGGTGGGTGGAGTGGAGTGGAGTGGAGTGGGTGGAGTGGAGTGGAAGTGGAGTGAAGTGAAGTGGAGTGGGGTAGGGTTGTGTAGGGTAGTTTGGGGACGTGCAGGTTAGGTCAAGACGTCTCTACATTAAGTAAATTCATTAAATCAGGGAAGATGTACAATCACCACTGATATTTGAGGGCCGAGTGGCATCGACGAAGTGGAATAGACGAGTGGTGTAGTTGCTAAGGTGCGTCAATAATCTTAATGAGACTATGGGTTTTAATCCAACAGCCCACTCCAGTAGGATCTCTTATTCTTCATTTGCATGTATAAATGTGTATCCGAACAAGAAGATAGATGTTGTTAAATGTTCAACAGTTCCAAGTTGGATCATATTTCTGTTTTACCTTCCACATAATTGGGGACGAGTGGTCTAGGGGTAAGATGCTCGTCTCACAATCGAAAGGTTGTGGGCTCGAGTCTCACCTGTCGCTACTCTTCGCCCGCGACCAATCGGCGTGAGAGATTGGCGACGCTACATGACTCAACGGTCGACGTGTCGTAAAACCAATAACCAACCAGCCTTCCACATAATTGAAGAAACAAAAGAAGTAGGTAGGTAAACAGTTCCTGTCCACGTTTGTTTACATGCTTGGGCAGTCCAAGTCCACTTTGGCCCCTCATAGCTTGAATTGGTTGGTTGGTTATTGGAGCTTAGGGGCGCATCGACAAGTCCACCGCTGCAACAGTCTCTTTACGTATGTATTCGTTTCTCAGAGGCGGGACTACAGTCCCAACGAATTCGCGACCTTCGAGGCTTTGGCAACATCTCGTGCCTGCGATGCCACCGACAGACAGCCACCGCCACATCTTCGGGATCATCAGATGACGATTTGGCCTCAGCTGACGGCGCTGACATCAACCAGCCAGGCAATGACGACTCGGCCTCTTCGTCAGCGACTGCCACCGTCCACCGATCCTGCTCCGGTCCCCACCTGCCCGCCAGCCTCTGTCGGGAACTCTCCTGCCTCACCATCAAACGCTGCCGCCATCCAGCCTGCCTCGTCAACTCATTTGCTAACCGTTGGTGTCAACCATCGAACTCTGGTCCACACCGGCCCGCCAGCTTCTGTCGGCAACTCTCCTGCCTCACCATCAACTGCTGCCGCCATCCAGCCTGCCACGTCAACCCATATGGTGGCCGTTGGTGTCCATCAAACTCTGGCCCTTACCTGCCCGCCAGCCTCTGTCGCCAACCCTCCTGCCGCGCCATCAACCGCTGCCGCCATCCAACCTGTCCCACGATCAACCAATGACGTCAAGCGACTTGTCCCTCCATCAATCAATCATCCTTTGACCGTTTCCGTTGATCGTGCGCCATCTGCACTCCTACCAGTCCGTGCTTCCAGCAGTTTTGCCTCGTCCTCAACCCGTCCACCAACCGCTGCTATAACCTATCCCGCTACGTCTTCAACCCACCCACCAACCGTCACGACAATCCGCTCTGCTCGTCCGTCTGCCAAGCGCCCGAGAACCATATCCTTTGTCCGTGCTTCACCGGCACCAGCCTGCCCGCCAGCCAATCCCACCACTCATCCTGTCTCTCTATCAGTGTTGCGCCCTTTGCCATTCGTTCGTTCTATGCCGTCTGCACACATACTGATGGTCCTGATGGCAGCCGTCTTCTCCTGTCCTCAACCCACTCATTAACAGAGCGTGAAGCCATCGAAGTTATAATTGGGTAGAATGGTGGTCCTGACCTTTATGTATGGTTATAAGTATCGTGTGTGGAGATAATTGAAGTGAAAACACTCTTGTAACGCATATTTGAATTGATGCCTGTAATTAGCTGTGTGCTATATAGTGCGTGTGCGCGCTTGTGCTCGTGTGTGCGCGCTTGCCCGTTTACGTGAATAATGTGCTTGTGAAACATTGATCATGTACTAACCTCGAAAAGCTTTTCTGTACATTCTTTGAGTTGTAAAGCAGGTGAATCGCTCATTGGTGAGGAGCAAGCTCAGCTACTTGGCGGAAAATTCATGTCACATGTACCTTGATGTTCGTCTCAGACTTTATATTTGCGTCAGATTTAAAGAGCGTGCATTGACGCCTAACATAATAGCATAATAATACCACGAAACGTGTATTGGATAGGCGCATCCGACTGAAGCGAATAAAGCGCTCGAACACATATGACTGTTTTTCGTATGTGCAATCTACCACGGCGAAGGATGCAACCGCGTTTAGCGTACGTGACTGCTTTTCATGTACCACACCATGGTGATCGAAAATAGAAGTGAAGTCCAGATATGCGTAACAAGTGGACGGCGAAACAGGCAACGAGTTGTTACAATTTGCATTGAAGGTACACTAATTGTCAAGCCAATATCAAACTCAGTACTTGTGGACAACTTGTTTTCCTCCGATCGTTAAGTGAATCTCGACCGGTCGTGACGACTGTAGTGCGGCGGTTGTTTGGTCGTAGGTCTTCGTCGTAGGTCATGTATATGTATATGCAATTATATATATATATAGTTGAAGAGAAGAGCGCATTCAGCTTTAGCATGTTTTCTGTCTAGGTTTTCGATTGATCGTATTGTTTTCTTCGTTTCGTGAGATAGCTGGTAGGTTATTTCACCACGTAACATACATAGTTGCATTCGGTTATTGACGTTTCGGATTCAAACATTAATCCATTAAAAAAAATCACCGCTCTGCACAATGCAAATAAACACACTCATGTATGGTTTTTTTGTAAACCAACTGATCACTGGTTTCACACGGGCTATTCTTGCAGCATCATCTTGCATTTCGTCGATTCCTGACGGGCCACTCACAAATCAAGTATGTTCTCGTATTAACTATTTACAATAAATATGAAGCACTGGATCGCAATTACATTCGGACGTTTTTGGTTTAGCGTTATTCCAGAGTGACAACGTGACGTGTGTGCTGACTTGTTCGCTTATTTCTGGTGTGTTCACGTATGTACAAAGACTTGAGCACCATGGATATGTTCGGTCCGGGCAAGACATGATGATGGTGGTGTTGGTAAGGTGTTCCCGTGTTAGCATTGTTTGGTGGCAGTTTGTCATGTGTTCTTTTGGTGCTCCATCTCTGAGGTGCATTGTTAGTCTTCTCGAAAGGAAGGATGTGGTGGCACCAATGTAGCTTACTACACGAAGCCTACAGTCTTCGTATGGACGAAGTCTTGCCCGGACCGAACACGTCTCATGGTGCTCGAGTCTTTGTACATACGTGAACACACACCAGAAATGCACAAACACGTCAGCACACACGTCACGTTGTCACTTTGGAATAATGCATGACCAAAAAGGTCGAAGGGAGAGGCAATAACGTTGGGATGTAAATGCGATCCTCGTGCTTCATGTTAGTTGTAAATAGTTCAGATGAGAATATATTTGCTGTGTGAATGGTCCTTCAGGAATAGACAAAATGTGAGATGATGTTGCCAGAATAGTTCGTGTGACACCAGTGCTCAATTCATGTTTTGTAAAGTTTACTTTTGTGTGTTTATTTGCATTCTGCAGAACGCTCATTGTGAAAGTGGATCAATGTTTGAATCCGAAACGTCAATAATCGAATACAACTATGCGTGCCACTTGGTGAAATAATTTACCAGGTATCTAACGAATTGAAGAAAACAATACGATCAATCGAAAACCTAGACAGAAAACTTGTTAAAGCTGACTGCGCTGTTCTGTTCGACATCAACGTGTAAAATGAGATGTCCTGCCAGAATACACCGATATCATATATATATATATATATATATATATATATATATATATATATATATATATATATATATATATATATATATATATATATTATGGATGGTGAACATAGATGGTGAACATCGGCTAATCCCAAATCGTCCAAGAGAGCTGTGCTATTTACCTATGTGCATTGAGCATGTAGTGCAAACTTCCTGAACGGTGTTCATATCAACAAGGAGTTTCTCCTTGTCTTCAGTGTACCACCAATTTCTTAGTAGCGAACGATTAAGTGGCAACACAAAATCGCTTAAAATGGAGCTATTTGAAGTAGTTAGTTAAATCGGACAACGGATGTCGTAAGACGGAGGCGGTTCGTCGGATTTCCCAGGTCGGTGGGAGCCCGGTTCAAGTGCAGATATGCCGGATATAGATTGTGGCAGAACCACGTAGGCCTGAAACTTGTCGCTTAACACGTGCCCTGGAGGGCCTCGGAAAATTACGCGCGCTGGAGGGGGGAGGGCGGATTCCGCCCCCATCCCCTAAGATCTCGGCTCTTATTAAAGCTGGAGGAACGAAATTCGCAGGGTGGATGGGTACGGTAGTGAAATCTGTTGTGTGCAAATTTAACGATCTTAGGTCAGTATCGTCAAGGTCAAATGAGGTCACATATGTCAAAATGTTCTTGTTTTGCGTGGCTTCGCTTGTCATTGCTATGGATCACTGCTTAATTGTGCTAAAATGCTCCAAAATGGGCATCAGTGATGTTTTGGACATTACTAATGATTCAATGCAGAGGCCAGACCCGGCATTTGACCTCAGGTCACCTATATAGCAGCACTTTATCAGGTCAGTTACCTGTCCCAGCTACCGGAACCGGGCCGCCCGCCCGACTGCTCCGTCGGACGGCTCGGCGAAATCGGCTTCGCGAAGAAAGAAGTGAAGTACATGAATAAAGTATTGAAACGCTTAGGTACACAATGACAAACAGTAGTTTTCAGAATGTGTAGGGAGTAACATGCAAAGCGACATCAATCGCATGACAGTCATTTGCATTTATGGCAACATTCCAGTTGGCCATGTTTGGTTCCATTAAGCTTTCCATTAAGCTCCGGACACTTCTAAGCAGGTACGCAAAAGTGGCGTATATCGACCGGTAAAATCTGGAGTTATGTACGAAAGACCGGAGGAATGCGTGGATTTCACCTCCCACCTCCTCCCCCCCTCCAGTGCACGCGTGTTAATATAGGTTCTACTTCCCTAGGGAATCACATAGATTCTTTAGGGTTTTAAATCAGATGACGATCTAATTTCGCAGCGTCGAAGAGGGTCATCGTAACCCGTGCAGTGCTGGGATGTGCTAATTTAAACCAGGGTTAATTTCCGGATTCCTTTCAATCCTGCCTGACCCATCAAACTGAACTTTGCCATAGCTCTATATAATTTCATAACGCATCGTTTTTCGTCAGATTTGATCCGAAATCATGTTCGGTTTTGGAGTTACAGCAGTTGAAAGTCAGGGTATTCGTACAGCAGAAGGTTGTTCATTCTTAATCCTGTTTCAAAACGTTTACTAGCAAGTACTAGCGAAGATCGATAGAAATGTGATATATGTGCATGTAGGCCACTAATCACCAACATAGGTTCATCACCCTGTAACAGAGGACAAGACCAGGTTCGTCGAAGTCTATGATTCATAGTTTTGGTTCCATTCGGTAGCTGATGTCATACAATGCACGTTTGAAACTATTTATGAAATGAAAACTCGAAATAAACGATAAAACCACGAGTGTCTAAATAGGTTTACCCCACTCGATGCACTTTATCCTGACTTGGCATCAGGTCACTTGACGGAGGTCAATCAAATTGGATTAGGAACTTCTCATATTTCTGCATACATACCACGGGACAAATGTAGTTACAAGAGCATGCATATTACAAAATAGGAAACTTGTTCCAAAATTGGCAATGACCTCAGGTCACTGAACTGACCTAGAACTGAAATCCGAGTGATGTGTTTGATAGGCACCGCCAAATTTTACTCAAGGAGCAAGTTTCGTTTCAATATATGTTCATTTATATGAGCTATTCATCCTGAAACATTTTGTTTGAGGTGGTTCTCCTTGACTTGTGCTAGATCAGTTGCCTTGCGCGACCTGAGGTCGAAACTTTCACATCTGGTCCAAAAAGACGAAGGCAAATGTGCTTAACATTCCGCCGTGCTTTTTTTAATCGTTAAAAAAATCCATAGGTGGGTGGGGGAGGGTTAAATATCTCCCTGCTCACGAATCCTAGCATATTATCAGTGCACATCGGTAAATAGCCCATCCATCGTATATACATACACACACACCTATATATATATATATATAAATATCTAAATAGATAAATACACAGTTTCAGTACGACATAGTGCCTTATTAAGTGCCACATTGCGCCATGTGTTCGCCGCGTTCGACAATAGAAACAATTCATGTAAAGATGAAAATCAGATGTTAATCGAAGCTGTCTAGGACACCTCAGATTAAGCACAACTTATAAGTAGCCACGCGTCGGATAATCTAACAGTCGGATCCAAGATAAAACATCACCTGCCAACACGCATGTTAATAAAATGTAACGGAAAATATGGTTTTCAAGCGAAAATTTACGACACAACAGAAGCCAGATTACCGAAGCAGTCGCGACAAGCCGTCACCGTTACATCAAGTGTGATGGAGTTTGTTACGTGGGAGAAGCGGGAAACATTGTACGCCAGGTTCCCAAATCATCTGTCGTCCACTCGGTGCGGAAGAGGAGAGCTTCCAGTGAGTAAGCACTCCAACGGACTGGACCACGAAATCGAAGATTTTCGCAAAGTTGGGCTAGAAAGTGTTTGGAATGAAAATGTGTTTTATAGACGGGAACGGATAAACAGATGGATTAGCATATTGGGAACTGAGTCTAAATCAGGGGGCCTTAATCGGAGAAAGGGATTTAGGAGGTGAGATGGTGCATGATGTACATGACACCGTACATGACGGTGATGTCTTGTCGCGACCGCTTCGGTAATCTGGATTCTGTTATATCGTACATTTTCGCTTGAAGACCGTATGCTCCGTTACATTTTTTAACACGCATGTTGGCAAGTTATGGTTTTATCTTGGATCCGCCGGTTAGATTATCCGATGCGTGGCTACATAGCTGTGCTAAATCGGAGGTGTCCTACACAGCTTCGATTGACACCTGATTTTCATCTTAGCATGAATTGTTTTTATTGTCGAATGTGGCGAACACACGGCGCAATGTGGCACTGAACAAGCTACGATGTCATATTGAAACTGTTTATATGCATATATTATACATACACACCCACACCCACCCACAAACACACACACACACACACACACACATATATATATATATATATATATATATATATATATATATATATATATATATATATATATATATATATATATATGTGTGTGTGTGTGTGTGTGTATATACATACATGCATTATGCATGGATTCATCTACGTAAATTTGACGTTAAAATGTAACTTGATATGGTTGATATTGAAGTTGGGTAATTAGGGACCAATTGAACTTGAATTTTCCATTCGAATTCCCCTTTACTTAAGAAATCATACATATGCACAAGTCATGGTTTGGCATTCGCCATCCTGCCTACGCCACTGGCCCAGGGGTGTAGGCAATGGGTCAAAGAGCTTTCGATCACCAGGTTCCTCGTACGTTACATGGGACCTCGCAGGCCCCGGAAACCTCTGAATATCTGAATCCACGTTACGTCAGCCAAGTTATTATCTCACTTTACTGAGGAAATATGTGAAGGATTCGCCGAAGTAATGTCTAAACTATTGCTAATTCCCATGCTCAAGTCGGTCCAACATAGGTGTATGTTGGATGAGTTCAGTGCCACCATGTATGATGCGCATAAGGAATGTTGGTGTCCAAATGTCCACGAAACTTGGCATGTTCCTACTGTAAAATAATTTAATGTAGACTGTGATGCTGGTTCAGCAGAGCACCATCTCGGACCGGTGGAAAATGTCAATGTCGTACCGACACGAGCATAGGACTGTTCCTAGCTATGCACTGCCTGCGCTCTGGGAAACTTCAACGGCAGTGTGCACCTACATTTGTTCATCTGTGTTTGTATGTATATAATACAAGAAGTGCGTAGAATGACCGTTTAGTATCACTGTTGAGAGCATTTCCATCTCAGATGTATACGAGATCTACGTGTGTTATGGAACATCAAGACAAGCTGTTCATTGTTGAAGCGCACATCATATAGAAATCGAAACCCTTACGAATGTATAATGTTGTTATATTGTGTCTTCACGGCATGTCTGAAGATATTAGATGTGCTAACGAAACGCTACTTCATAGTGAGATTATTGGCACACATTTACACGCAGCTTGGTAAAAATAATATGATGATGAACGGTAAGTTACAGATCAATTGAGTGAAATTTAGTACTTTATCAAAAATTCGGACATTTCCCGACGTTTCAATCCCATTGCATTCATCAGGAAACCTAGTTTCCCTGATGAAGGCGATGAAGTCGAAACGTCGGGATATGTCTGATTTTTATATTATAAAGTACTAATTTTCACTCAACTTATATGTAACTAACCATTCATCATGATACTATTTTTACCAATATGTCTCTCCGACAATTCTACGAGCAGCTTCCATACAAGAACGCCGTCATCAGACGACTTGAGAGCCTCTCAAAGAGGCACCTGAACACAAAGTATGATAGCTGTATTCTTAAATGAAATGATATGCGCACACACACACACACACACACATATATATATATATATATATATATATACATGCGTGTGTGTATGTGTGTGTATATGCTATATACCATTTCATTTTTCGCCGGTCCGACTTTCGGCGCCTCCACTTTTATACCTTCAACTTTCCGTCCTGTTGACCATTGCACCAATCGAATTCTGTGCGAATTTTGTTCATGAACCGTTTGTCCGCCGTGTTAGCAGTGTATGGTGGCAGTTTGTCATATGTTCTTTTGGTGCTCCATCTCTGAGGTGCATTGTTAGTCTTCTCGAAAGGGAGGTTGTGGTGGCACCAATGTAGCTTACTGCACAAAGCCTACAGTCTTCGTATGGGCGAAGTCTTGCCCGGACCGAACAGGTCTCATGGTGCTCGAGTCTTTGTACATACGTGAACACACACCAGAAATGCACAAACACGTCAGCACACACGTCACGTTGTCACTCTGGAATAATGCATGACCAAAAAGGTCGAAGGTAGAGGCAATAACGTTGGGATGTAAATGCGATCCTAGTGCTTCATGTTGATTGTAAATAGTTCAGATGAGAATATATTTGCGGTGTGAATTGTCCTTCAGGAATAGACGAAATGTGAGATGATGTTGCCAGAATAGCTCGTGTGAAACTAGTGCTCAATTCATTTTTTGTGAAGTTTACTTTTGTGTGTTTATTTGCATTGTACAAAGCGGTGATTGTGAAAATGGATTAATGTTTGAATCCGAAACGTCAATAACCGAATACAATATGCATGCCACTTGGTGAAATAATTTACCAGCTATCTAACGAAATGAAGAAAACAATACGATCATGACACCGCACGTGACGGTGATGGCTTGTCGCGACCGCTTCGGTAATCTGGATTCTGTTATATCGTAAATTTTCGCTTGAAGACCGCATGCTCCGTTACATTTTTTAACACGCGTGTTGGCAAGTGATGGCTTCATCTTGGATCCGCCTGTTAGATTATCCGATGATTGGCTGCTTAGTTGTGCTGAATCGGAGATGTCCTACACAGCTTCGATTGACACCTGATTTTCATCTTAGTATGAATTGTTTTTATTGTCGAATGTGGCGAACACATGGCGCAATGTGGCACTGAAGAAGGTACGATGTCATATAGAATCTGTGTATATACATATATATGCATACATACATACACACATACACACACTATTTATATATATATATATATATATATATATATATATATATATATATATATATATATATATATATATATATATATATATATATATATATATATATATATATATATATATATATATATGTACATGCAGTATGTATGGATTCATATACGTATATTTGAAGTTAAAATGTACCTTGATATAGTTGATATTGAAGTTGGGTAATTAGGGACCAAGTGAACTTGAATTTTCCATTCCAATTCCCCTTTACTTAAGAAATCATACATATGCACAAGTCATGGTTTGGCTTTCGCCATCCTGCCTGCGCCACTGGCACAGGGGTGTAGGCAATGGGTCATAGAGCTTTCGATCACCAGGTTCCTCTTACGTTCCATGGGACCTCACAGACCTCGGAAACCTCGGAATATCTGAATCCACGCTACGTCAGCCAAGTTAATATCTCACTTTACTGAGGAAATATGTGAAGGATTCGCCGAAGTAATGTCTAAACCATTGCCAATTCCAATGTTCGAGTTATATTTGTTATAGTTATATCGAAGTAATATTTGGGTAGAATGGTGGTCCCGACTTTCTTGTATGGTTATAAGTATCGTGTGTGCAGATAAATGATGTGAAAATATTATTGTAACGCATATTTGGATTGATGCCTGTAATTAACTGTGTGCTATACAGTGAGTGTGCGCGCTTGTGCTCGTGTGTGCGCGCTTGCCCGTTTACGTGAATAATGTGCTTGTGAAACATTGATCATGTACTAACCTCGAAAAGCTTTTCTGTACATTCTTTGAGTTGTACAGCAGCTGAATCGCTCATTAGTGAGGAGCAAGCTGAGCTACTTGGCGGAAAATTCATGTCACATGTACCTCGATGTTTGTCTCAGACTTTTTATTTGCGTGAGATATTAAGAGTGTGCAGCGACACCTGACATAACAGTATAATAATACCGCAAAACGTCTATTGGATAGGCGCATCCGACTGAAGCGAAGAAAGCGGCCGTTCGCATATGACTGTTTTGTGTATGTACAATCTACCACGGCGAAGGATGCAACCGCGTTTAGCGTACGTGACTGCTTTTCATGTACCACACCATGGTGATCGAAAATGGAAGTGAAGTCCAGATATGCGTAATAAGTGGACGGCGAAACAGGCAACGAGTTGTTATAATTTGCATTGAAGGTGCACTAATTTGAAGCCAAAATCAACCTCGGTACTTGCGGAAAGCTTGTTTTCCTCCGATCGTCAAGTGAATCTCGACCGGTCGTGACGACTGTCGTGCGACGGTTAGCTGCTGCTGCAATGCTGTGATTGATCACGGATGCCCCATCACCTTTCCTGCTCAATCTTTCCGGAGTCGACCGCTGACCCCGCTCACTTGTTGTCCCTCCGTTCGGCTTCCTTTGATGCCGGGTGCAGCTGCGGGCAGGAGATAAGAGCAAGCGGGAGGGTGCGGGGCGCGGTTGGCGAATTGAGCAAGCCTGAACCGAAAGCGGCGTTCAGCACGCTGGCCTTGTCCCGCATAAAACCGGTGGCTGGCCCCATGCCACGGCTGCGATGTGGAGGTTTTAGTTGGATTTTATTTCGAGCCGTCTCAATGTCAGTTTTGCGATACCCGGGCAAAAAGTCGAAACGCAAAAAATCAACGCATGAAAAGTATAATGGACAAGAGTTCGAAGCGCTAAAAGTCCAACGACCAGGTGAACATGCCAAAAAGTCCAATTGCGAACGTCAGACGGACCTGAAGTCAAAAGGAACAAAGTAGCACGGACAAACGGTTCATGAACAAAATTCGCACGGAATTCGATTGGTGCAATGGTCAACAGGACGGAAAGTTGAAGGTATAAAAGTGGAGGCGCCGAAAGTCGGCCCGGGGAAAAATGAAATGGTATATAGCATACACACACACATACACACACGCATCAATATATATATATGTGTGTGTGTGTGTGTGTGTGCGCGCATATCATTTCATTTAAGAATACAGCTATCATACTTTGTGTTCAGGTGCCTCTTTGAGAGGCTCTCAAGTCGTCTGATGACGGCGTTCTTGTATGGAAGCTGCTCGTAGAATTGTCGGAGAGACATATTGGTAAAAATAGTATCATGATGAATGGTTAGTTACATATAAGTTGAGTGAAAATTAGTACTTTATAATATAAAAATCAGACATATCCCGACGTTTCGACTTCATCGCCTTCATCAGGGAAACTAGGTTTCCTAATGAATGCAATGGGATTGAAACGTCGGGAAATGTCCGAATTTTTGATAAAGTACTAAATTTCACTCAATTGATCTGTAACTTACCGTTCATCATCATATTATTTTTACCAAGCTGCGTGTAAATGTGTGCCAATAATCTCACTATGAAGTAGCGTTTCGTTAGCACATCTAATATCTTCAGACATGCCGTGAAGACACAATATAACAACATTATACATTCGTAAGGGTTTCGATTTCTATATGATGTGCGCGTCAACAATGAACAGCTTGTCTTGATGTTCCATAACACACGTAGATCTCGTATACATCTGAGATGGAAATGCTCTCAACAGTGATACTAAACGGTCATTCTACGCACTTCTTGTATTATATACATACAAACACAGATGAACAAATGTAGGTGCACACTGCCGTTGAAGTTTCGCAGAGCGCAGGCAGTGCATAGCTAGGAACAGTCCTATGCTCGTGTCGGTACGACATTGACATTTTCCACCGGTCCGAGATGGTGCTCTGCTGAACCAGCATCACAGTCTACATTAAATTATTTTACAGTAGGAACATGCCAAGTTTCGTGGACATTTGGACACCAACATTCCTTATGCGCATCATACATGGTGGCACTGAACTCATCCAACATACACCTATGTTGGACCAACTTGAACATGGGAATTAGCAATAGTTTAGACATTACTTCGGCGAATCCTTCACATATTTCCTCAGTAAAGTGAGATAATAACTTGGCTGACGTAACGTGGATTCAGATATTCAGAGGTTTCCGGGGCCTGCGAGGTCCCATGTAACGTACGAGGAACCTGGTGATCGAAAGCTCTTTGACCCATTGCCTACACCCCTGGGCCAGTGGCGTAGGCAGGATGGCGAAAGCCAAACCATGACTTGTGCATATGTATGATTTCTTAAGTAAAGGGGAATTCGAATGGAAAATTCAAGTTCAATTGGTCCCTAATTACCCAACTTCAATATCAACCATATCAAGTTACATTTTAACGTCAAATTTACGTAGATGAATCCATGCATAATGCATGTATGTATATACACACACACACACACACACACACACACTATATTATATATATATATATATATATATATATATATATATATATATATATATATATATATATATATGTGTGTGTGTGTGTGTGCGTTTGTGGGTGGGTGTGTATGTATGTATAATATATGCATATAAACAGTTTCAATATGACATCGTAGCTTGTTCAGTGCCACATTGCGCCGTGTGTTCGCCACATTCGACAATAAAAACAATTCATGCTAAGATGAAAATCAGGTGTTAATCGAAGCTGTGTAGGACACCTCCGATTCAGCACAGCTATGTAGCCACGCATCGGATAATCTAACCGGCGGATCCAAGATAAAACCATAACTTGCCAACAGTGGCGTCGCCACGAAATTCTTCCAGGGGGGGCAAGGTCGGAAGGGGGCCTCCTGTTCCCCGAAAGGGGGCCTCCATTGTGTTAGGTTCTCATATTGTTTTCAGGCTCTTACTATGGTTCGAGAATGGGGAACATGATTTGATATTGGTGTTTTGTTTGTTCTTGGCATGGTGCATCATTTACTCAAAATGCAATAGTACTAATAATTTTCGCTGAAAACTGGGTCATACCAGGGTATAAATAAGTAATATTTGGATGAATACATAAGTGCCAAAACAAACCAACGTCTCAATGCTTTCTCGAATCTTCCCGCTGGCCTCTAGATTGCAGCGAGCTGGCGGGCTGGTGCTAAGCATATCTTACAGATATCTGCCATTGATCAACCCACTTTTAAGTCCTCCAAGTCTAACTGAATATAGTTAGATTCATCACTACTGTTATTTATTCCCACCAGCTTGATGTCATAAGCAAAGCTTGAACGATCATTTTTCAGTCATAGGACGACAATTTCGCAAAGGTGACAACGAGAAGTGGATTGGATTGGTTTTCTGAGCGCCATCTTAGGAATTTGTTTATTTTTATAACATTTGGTGCTGGCTGCAAGGCAACTGTCACACGAGCTAAAATATATCCTCAGCGAATAAATTCACGGCAAGAACAAGCATTGAACAGCAATGCATAAATGACAATGCAACAATGCAACAATGTCAGTGCATACATAACCCAAACCTTCAAATTCCACGCCTTTGCGCCCATCGTTCTCGCTGTGCTGTACCGTTTTGTAAATGACTGAGAAGGTATGGAAGCTGGGAAGCTCTAATCATGC
This sequence comes from Ashinkailepas kermadecensis, assembly GCA_034440615.1. Lineage (NCBI taxonomy): Eukaryota > Metazoa > Arthropoda > Thecostraca > Neolepadidae > Ashinkailepas > Ashinkailepas kermadecensis. The sequence continues at coordinate 221,562 of JAOTOM010004130.1, forward strand.
AGGCTGTAATAACAGAAAAGAAGTTTGTTGGAAGAAAATGCATTTAAAAACATCATTCATCCCATTTTATATGGGGCATGGATGTTGTATTGTATGCTTGTGAGGGATAATTTGTCCCCTCAATGTTGGTTTTGCCCCATGGGCGTATGTTTCGGAAAATTATTGAGGGACCAGTGGAGTACCTATATTTGCGTCAAGCAGGAGGGGGCAAACGGATTTGCAGGGGAGGGGGAGGCACCTACGCCCATTAAAAAGTCCTTGGATTTCGACCGCTATTTTGTCAAAGGGGACATTTCGAAATAATATAATTAGTTATCAACTAAATTGTCCTGTGGAGGGGCCTAATCTACCACTATGGTTTCTGATTGGTCGGATTTCAACCCTAACTCCACCACCCAGTTCTGAAGTTTTCTTTTGGTACCTTGATAAGTTACCTCACACTGCTGAAATTACACCTATACCACAAAACCGGATCGGTATCCCAAAAATTCAAGCTGGAGCCCTCCAAAAAAGGAGAGATTCCAACAAATAAATGTCCGGATCAGGAAAATGGCTCTGGAGCACCGAACATTTTTTTTCCAGATGCTTTCAAAAATTGCGTATGGCACCGAAAAGCATGCCGGATCTCGAAAAATCAAGGTGGGTTGCAAAAGCATGGCGCCAGAGGCTCGAAAAATCAGGCCGGGATTCGGACATAAAAACCCAGAAAAGATCCACAAAAAATCGCGTTGAGCACAGAAAGCTGGCGTTGGGTCTCCGGAACCACGCGCCTGGGCGCGATAAGTCGCGCTGGGACCCAGAAAAATCACACCGAAGCCCCAAAATCGTACTGGGGCCCCACAAATGTGCATCAGAAGCCCCAAATATACACAGCCGAAATATACACTAAGAGTACAACGGTGCCCGAAAATACAACTAACCTTCCAAAGCGCACCGAGTCTCCCAAAAAAGCGATAGGGCCTTAAAACATGCGTTGCAGCCCTAAATAAACATGCCGGGAGCTCTAAAAAAAATACACTGCAAGCTCGCAAGGCGCACAAGGGCCATGAGAACGCACAAGAGCCTGAAAAAGAGGCTGGGCCACAAAAGACTCAGCATTCTTTTTTGGACCCACTGCGTCTTTCTTGCTCTATGATTGTGTATTATGGCTCCAATCCATTTTTGTTAGGGGCCTAAAACATTTTCGAACCCCCTGCTCGTTTTAGAGCTTGTTGCATTTTTGCGCACCGAGCCGTTTTTTGACGTGTCAGGGCGTTTTCGAAGACCCCGATGTGTTTATTTAGCGCTAGGTCTTTTTGTTTGTTTTGGAACCATGTTGCCTTTTGCGGCCTCAACCACTTTTTCAGGCCCTTGTGCGTTATCATGACCCCTGTGTGCCTTGAGAGCTTCCGGTGTATTTTTAGACCTCCCGGTATGTATATTTATGGCTGCAACGCATGTGTTAAGGCCCTGTCGCTTTTTGTGAGAGTCTGCGCGCTTTGGAAGGCCAGTTGTATTTTCGGGCCCCGTTGTGCTCTTAGGGTCCCGATGTGTCTATTTTTGGCTTCTGACGCACAGTTGTAGGGCCCCAGTACAATTTTGGGGCTTCGGTACGATGTTTCTAGGTCCCAGAGAGGCTTATCGCGCCAAGACGCGTCGTTCCGGAGACCCAACCCCAGTTTTCTGGGCTCAATACGATTTTTGTGAAGCCTTTCTGATTTTTTAAAAGTCCGAATCCCGGCCTGATTTCTCGAGCCCTTGGCGCCATGTTTTTGTATCCCACCTCGATTGTTTGAGATCCGGTTTGTTTTTCGGTGCCGTACGCAATTTGTGAAGGCATCTGATAATATGTTCGGTGCTCCGGAGCCATTTTTTTTAACCTGGGCATTTAGTTGTTGGAATCCCTCCTTATTTTGGAGGGCTCCAGCTTGATTTTTTCGGATACCGATCCGGTGTTTGTGGTTACACTGTGCTTACGTGTGGCCCTAGACGCCAATTCTTTAGAGCCTCGACGGGACTACCGATGGGAATTGTGGGTCCCGAGCGCGATATTTGAGGTGCCTGGTTCGAGTTTGTGTGACGCGTTGTATTTAGCTGTGGCCCCAACGCGATTTTGGAGGTCCCTGTTGCAATTTTTCGGGCCTCGGAGCGAGTTTTCCGGGGCTCGCCGTATTTATTTGGAGACCCATGCGCGAATTCTGGTGGCCCGACGCGAATTTTGTTGGTCCCAGCGCGATTTTTGAGGCCCCGGCACGATTCTTGGGAGCTTATCCCTTTCAGGATGGAGGGGGCATTTGCCCCTTTGATATAGCACTGCGGCCACTGAAGGGTTTTTTTTTGTCCCAGAGTGACATTCCGATTAAGGATTTATTTTTGGGGCAGCTGCAACTTTTGGGGCCCCGGTGCGACCTTCTGGGCATCCAGTGTGATTTTCAAGGGCTGCGACGCGACTTTTTTGAGTCCAATGTTATCTTTTGGGCCCCGACGTCATTTTCTTGGATCCCTAACGCGACCTATAGCGGCCTGGACACTTTTTGGGGGTCCAATGCGCTTTGGAGGCTTTTGGCGTCATCGTTGGGCCCCCAAAGTGATTATCCATGTCCGGAGTGTTTTTCGTTGCTCCGGCTTCATTTGTTTTGGTCCCAATCAGACTGTTGGGGCACGGTACGACCTGTCGTGCCCCTGGCATGATTGTCGTGGTCCGGGCGTGAATTTTTGGTACTTCAGGCTCAGCATAATTTGCGGGGGCCCCGCCGGATCTTTTGGGGCCCATATCGTGATTTTAAAGTACCCAGACACGACTCCTACTATTTCTTAATGGTTTCTTCTTGCAAATTATAGGCCTCCTGTCGCGTCTTAAGGGTCTCGTCTCATTTCCTAGAGCCTTATTACTGGTTTTCGACGTCTTCTTGTGTGTCCTACCCTCCTCCATATTCAATGGTCCTCCTCTCCCGTCTTGGAGGGCTTCCTCTTGCATTCTGGGGACCCTTTAACAAGGCATGGGGCTTCCTCTCATCTTCGAGGGGCATTCTCTGCCAAATTAGGGGCCTCCTGCCACGCCTCGTGGGCCTCCTCCTTTATCATGGCAAAGCCTTACCCGTTTTGAGGGATCTTCAATTTTGGAAACCTCACCTCTTCCATACCTGCTACCACTCCCATCTTAAGGGCCTCCTCTCATTTCCTGGGAACTCTTTCCGGTTTTCGGGGTCTCATTTGGTCCTGGAGACCTACTCCTTCTTGAGGGACTCCTCTCGAGTCCGGCAGATGCCTCATTTCTCTTCTAGAGGCCTTCTTTTTCAAATTAGGGGCTTCCTCTCACGTCTTGGGGCCTCCTGCTCTGCGTGTGGATTCGATCTTTACCCATCTTAGCGGTGGTCTCTTATCTCCTGGTGGACTCCTCTTCTCTCCCAGGCGCCTCCTCTGCCAAATTACTGGCAACCTTTCCTATCTTAGTGGCCTTGTTATTTCCCGGGGACCTTCTTAGCCGTCTTCGAGCCTTCTTTTCCGCCTGGGAGCCATTTATCTTAACCAATAGCCTTTCTCTCCTATTTTAGGGGCCTCCTCGTTCATCATGGGGTCTCATTTCCAATCTTGTGTCGTTCTCTTCCCAATTAGGTGCCTCTTGCCACGTCTCTGGATCGTCCTTTTCTATCTCGGTGGAACCTCACCTGTTTGGGGCCTGCTTTTGCGTCTCCGAAACCTCATCTCATATCCACTGGCTTCCTTTTCCGTCTCAGGGCCTCCTCTCATATTATGTGGCCTCCTTTCCAGTGTTGGGGCCTCCTTTGCAATCCTGGTTTCCTCGGTGCCATTTTTGACACTCTCTTGATTTCTGGGGACTCCTACCCTCTCCTAGGTGACTCCTTTTTTAAATTAGGGGCCTCCTCTCACGTCATGGGGGCCTCCTTATCTGTGTTTGGAGCCTCATTATCCTCTTAGCAGGGTGCTTTTGCGTCCTAGGCTTATATTTTCTCTTCTAGGGTCCTCCTCTTCCAAAATATGGGCCTCATCCGGCTGGTCTCTGTGGCCTTCTCTCATTCCTGCGGAGACCTTCTTATCCGTCTTGGGGCCCCTATTGCGTCCGGAGAAATCTCCCCTATCATGTCTTAATTTTATATTGCAGGGGCATCCTCTTCCGTCTTGGGGGCCTCGTTTTCCAAATTAAGACTATCCTGCCACCCATTGGAAGCCTTTTCGTCTAACCTGGGTGGCTTCTTGCCCGTATCGGTGGCATCCTTTCCGTCCTGAGGGCCTCCTTTTCGTACTGGGGGCCTCCTTTTCGTCCTGGGGCCTCCTTTTCATCCTGGAGGCTACCTCCCAATCTCTGTTCTACGTCTTAGGGGCCTCCTTTTCGTCCTTAGGTGCATCCTTTTCGTTCTGGGGGCCTCTTTTTCGAACTGGGGCCTCCTTTTAGTCCTGCGGGCCTCCTCCCAATCTCTGTTCTACGTCTTGGGTGCTTCCTTTGCGTCCTGGGGCATCCTTTTCGTCCTGGGGGACTCCTTTTCGTCCTGGGGGCCACCTCACAATCTCTGTTCTACGTCTTAGGGGCCTCCTTTTCGTCCTGGGTGCCTCCTTTTCGTCCTGGGGGCCTCCTTTTCGTCATGGGGCCTCCTTTTCGTCCTGGGGACCTCATCCCAATCCCTGTTCTACGTCTTGGGAGCATCCTTTTCGTCCTTGGGTGCATCCTTTTCGTCCTGGGGGCCTCCTTTTCGTCCTGGGGGCATCCTTTTCGTCCTGGGTGCCCCCTTTTCGTCCTGGGGGCTTCCTCCAAATCTCTGTTCTGCGTCTTGGGGCTTCCTTTTCGTCCTGGGGACCACCTTTTCGTCCTGGGGGCCCCCTTTTCGTCCTGGGGGCCTCCTCCCAATCTCTGTTCTACGTCTTGGGGCCTCCTTTTCGTCCTGGGGGCCTCCTCCCAATCTGTGTTCTACGTCTTGGGGCCTCCTTTGCGTCCTGGGGCATCCTTTTCGTCCTGGGGGCCTCCTTTTCGTCCTGGGGCCCACCTCCCAATCTCTGTTCTACGTCTTGGGGCCTCCTTTTCGTTTGGGGGGCCTCCTCCCAGTCTCTGTTCTACGTCTTGGGGGCCTCCTTTTCGTCCTTGGGTGCATCATTTTCGTTCTGGGGGCCTCCTTTTCGTCCTGGGGGCCTCCTTTTAGTCCTGGGGGCCTCCTCCCAATCTATGTTCTACGTCTTGGGGGCCTCCTTTGCGTCATGGGGGCATCCTTTTCGTCCTGGGGGCCTCCTTTTCGTCCTGGGGCCCACCTCCAAATCTCTGTTCTACGTCCTTAGTCTCTGTCCCACCTCCAAATCTCTGTTCTACGTCCTTTTCGTCCTGGGGGCCTCCTTTTCGTCCTGGGGGCCTCCTTTTCGTCCCGGGGACCTCATCCCAATTTCTGTTCTACGTCTTGGGGGGCCTCCTTTTTGTCCTTGGGTGCATTCCTTTCGTCCTGGGGGCCTCCTTTTCGTCCTGGGGGCCTCCTCCCAACCTCTGTTCTACGTATTGGGGCCTCCTTTTCGTCCTGGGGCATCCTTTTCGTCCTGGGGGCCTCCTTTTCTTCCTGGGGGCCTCCTCCTATTCTCTGTTCTACGTCTTGGGGCCTCCTTTTCGTCATGGGGGCCTCCTTTTCGTCCTGGGGGCCTCCTTCCAATCTCTGTT
>JAOTOM010004131.1:0-202500 GCA_034440615.1 Ashinkailepas kermadecensis
TGTGGCGGGCTTGGCGTGACGAGACCAACACGGGCAGACACATGTGGCGGGCTTGACGTGACGAGACCAGCACGGGCACACCATGTGGCGGGCTTGGCGTGACGAGACCAACACGGGCAGACACATGTGGCAGGCTTGGCGTGACGAGACCAGCACGGGCACACACATGTGGCGGGCTTGGTGTGACGAGACCAGCACGGGCACACACATGTGGTGGGCTTGGCGTGACGAGACCAGCACGGTCAGACACATGTGGCGGGCTTGGTGTGACGAGACCAGCACGGGCACACACATGTGGTGGGCTTGGCGTGACGAGACCAGCACGGTCAGACACATGTGGCGGGCTTGGTGTGACGAGACCAGCACGGGCACACACATGTGGTGGGCTTGGCGTGACGAGACCAGCACGGGCAGACACATGTGGTGGGCTTGGCGTGACGAGACCAGCACGGGCACACACATGTGGTGGGCTTGGCGTGACGAGACCAGCACGGGCAGACACATGTGGCGGGCTTGGCGTGACGAGACCAGCACGGGCACACACATGTGGCGGGCTTGGCGTGACGAGACCAGCACGGGCACACCATGTGGCGGGCTTGGCGTGACGAGACCAGCAGGGGCACACCATGTGGCGGGCTTGGCGTGACGAGACCAACACGGGCAGACACATGTGGCGGGCTTGACGTGACGAGACCAGCACGGGCACACCATGTGACGGGCTTGGCGTGACGAGACCAGCACGGGCAGACACATGTGGCGGGCTTGGCGTGACGAGACCAGCACGGGCACACACATGTGGCGGGCTTGGCGTGACGAGACCAGCACGGGCACACCATGTGGCGGGCTTGGCGTGACGAGACCAGCACGGGCACACCATGTGGCGGGCTTGGCGTGACGAGACCAGCAGGGGCACACCATGTGGCGGGCTTGGCGTGACGAGACCAACACGGGCAGACACATGTGGCGGGCTTGGCGTGACGAGACCAGCACGGGCACACATGTGGCGGGCTTGGCGTGACGAGACCAGCACGGGCACACCATGTGGCGGGCTTGGCGTGACGAGACCAGCATGGGCACACACATGTGGCGGGCTTGGCGTGACGAGACCAGCACGGGCACACACATGTGGCGGGCTTGGCGTGACGAGACCAGCACGGGCACACCATGTGGCGGGCTTGGCGTGACGAGACCAGCAGGGGCACACCATGTGGCGGGCTTGGCGTGACGAGACCAACACGGGCAGACACATGTGGCGGGCTTGACGTGACGAGACCAGCACGGGCACACACATGTGGCGGGCTTGGTGTGACGAGACCAGCACGGGTACACACATGTGGCGGGCTTGGCGTGACGAGACCAGCACGGGCACACCATGTGGCGGGCTTGGCGTGACGAGACCAACACGGGCAGACACATGTGGCGGGCTTGACGTGACGAGACCAGCACGGGCACACCATGTGGCGGGCTTGGCGTGACGAGACCAGCACGGGCACACCATGTGGCGGGCTTGGCGTGACGAGACCAACACGGGCAGACACATGTGGCAGGCTTGACGTGACGAGACCAGCACGGGCACACACATGTGGCGGGCTTGGTGTGACGAGACCAGCACGGGCACACACATGTGGTGGGCTTGGCGTGACGAGACCAGCACGGGCAGACACATGTGGTGGGCTTGGCGTGACGAGACCAGCACGGGCAGACACATGTGGCGGGCTTGGTGTGACGAGACCAGCACGGGCACACACATGTGGCGGGCTTGGCGTGACGAGACCAGCACGGGCAGACACATGTGGTGGGCTTGGCGTGACGAGACCAGCACGGGCAGACACATGCGGCGCACCGCGACCGGGCCGGGCTCCGATTGCAAGGCATTGCATACCTTAATGCAATCGCTTAGCCTGCTCAGCTATGACATTCTGAGCCATCCCAGGGCTTTCAGAGTAGGAGGCACATGCTGATACTTCCGTGTTCCGGTGATCAGAGATCACCGGCGACCGGCGACAGAGTTAGCTCCTCTCTGCACGCGATCGGGCTGTTGCTGTGCCACACCGGCCCAGAACCGGCCCAGGCAGGCCAACAATAAATACGCCAGATGGGCGACCTGGCGACCCGGCGACCTGGCGGTGCGGCCGGATGTTTAGACAGAGCGTCTCTTCAGCGAAGTGGTGATGAAATCTCTTAAGTGCAGCAGTGGTCGCGAAAGACCTCACCACCCCTTATACGCCATGTGGCCCTCCCACAATATGGTTCGGCCAATAGTCATTCCCAAAAGATGGGAAACAATAACAGGTTAATACAATTTCAACGATTTAAATGTTTAATAGAATCTAATCAGTAGATCGAAAATTTATACCTCGTTTTCCGCTCAGCAGCGTAGGTGGCTAGGACTAGGAATGTAAGCTAGCCATAGTAATATTATCAATAGCACCTAGGTTTGGATCCCTTGCTGGTAAATGTTCTTAACATTCTACATAAATGCATTGCTTAATAATTGCCAAGAATGGTTGCGGTGTAGCACGCAAGTGTAGCCGTCCTGAAGAATATGTCGATGTTGAAGTTTGATAGGCCTCATTTTTTTAACGGTACGTTTGGTGCCGATGAAGATGAAGTCAGCTATGCTGGCATTCATCTTTAGTGAGTTGATTCACAATGGCCATCCGAATGGGACCGATCACATTGAAACAAAACCGCTGAGCAGTAGAAGGCACGCCGCCCAATCTTGCTGCGCCGGAGGAGGCCACATCACTGACAGAAGCAGACAACTCGCCCATGGTGGCGGGGTGCAGTAGCAGACAACTCGCCCATGGTGGCGGGGTGCAGTAGCAGACAACTCGCCCATGGTGGCGGGGTGCAGTAGCAGACAACTCGCCCATGGTGGCGGGGTGCAGTAGCAGACAACTCGCCCATGGTGGCGGGGTGCAGTAGCAGACAACTCGCCCATGGTGGCGGGGTGCAGTAGCAGACAACTCGCCCATGGTGGCGGGGTGCAGTAGCAGACAACTCGCCCATGGTGGCGGGGTGCAGTAGCAGACAACTCGCCCATGGTGGCGGGGTGCAGTAGCAGACAACTCGCCCATGGTGGCGGGGTGCAGTAGCAGACAACTCGCCCATGGTGGCGGGGTGCAGTAGCAGACAACTCGCCCATGGTGGCGGGGTGCAGTAGCAGACAACTCGCCCATGGTGGCGGGGTGCAGTAGCAGACAACTCGCACATGGTGGCGCGGTGCAGCCCAAGCTCCGGGGCACACACGCGTGAAGACCGGAGCAGTAGCTGCCCGTCGGTCGGGAACAACAACCGGTCTTCTCTGGCTGCGTCTCTCTCCAGCATCGGCTCCATCACTCTTGCCAACGCCTACCAACGCCTGCCAACCTGCGAACCTGCGAACGAACCTGCGAACGCCTGCCAACCACGAGCATTCGTGTCGCCGAGATCGCCCGTGCGCCTTGAACAGTGTTGGTCCACTGGCTGGTTCCACACGGTCATAGAGGTCAAGAGTGTGGTGTTGACATCGTCCCTGTGTGGAATGATGTCCAATCATAAATCAGTGAGGAACAAGTCCAGAGAGAGGGAGAGAGAGAGAGAGAGAGAGAGAGAGAGAGAGAGAGAGAGAGAGAGAGGAGAGAGAGAGAGGAGAGAGAGAGAGAGAGAGAGAGAGAGAGAGAGAGAGAGAGAGAGAGAGAGAGAGAGAGAGAGAGAGAGAGAGAGAGAGAGAGAGAGAGAGAGAGAGAGAGAGAGAGAGAGAGAGAGAGAGAGAGAGAGAGAGAGAGAGAGAGCGTGCGTCCCAATGAACCATGCTTCATCATCTGCAAATCCTCTCGGTGATCTAAGACAGGCTTCATCATTGGAGCGGTGATAAACATGGGTAGGTGGTCGCTGATGTCCTTCATCACCTTAGCGGTGGACGTAGTCTTCAGCATGTCGGTCATGATGTGGTTAATGATGCTATTTGATTGTAAAATATACGTAAGTTACCAATTGGTGAACTTCCAGCTCGTGAAGAGCTTGTTGGCATGCCTAGACCTCGCTAGCTGATGGATTTACCACATTGATATTCAGGTCGCCGAAGAGGAAGAAGGGTTTCCATGCGACTTAGCTTCTCTCAGATGCTCGTGAACGCTTCCAAGGCTGGAGCGAAGAGAACATTTGGCAGCCAATGGAAAGGCGCATGGGGCGGAACGGGCAGGGTGGGGCGTGACTGGCAGGGTGGGGCGTGACTGGCAGGGTGGGGCGTGACTGGCAGGGTGGGGCGTGACTGGCAGGGTGGGGCGTGACTGGCAGGGTGGGGCGTGACTGGCAGGGTGGGGCGTGACTGGCAGGGTGGGGCGTGACTGGAGGGTGGGGCGTGACTGGCAGGGTGGGGGGGGACGGGGGGTGGGGCGTGACTGGCAGGGTGGGGCGTGACTGGCAGGGTGGGGCGTGACTGGCAGGGTGGGGCGTGACTGGCAGGGTGGGGCGTGACTGGCAGGGTGGGACTGGGGTGGGGCGTGACTGGCAGGGTGGGGCGTGACTGGCAGGGTGGGGCGTGACTGGCAGGGTGGGGCGTGACTGGCAGGGTGGGGCGTGACTGGCAGGGTGGGGCGTGACTGGCAGGGTGGGGCGTGACTGGCAGGGTGGGGCGTGACTGGCAGGGTGGGGCGTGACTGGCAGGGTGGGGCGTGACTGGCAGGGTGGGGCGTGACTGGCAGGGTGGGGCGTGACTGGCAGGGTTCCCAGGCTGGAGCGAAGAGATACATCCGGCGGCCGATGGAGAGGCGGGTGGGGCGGGACGGGCAGGGTAAGGAGGACTGGCAGGTTTCCCGGGCTGAGGTGAGGAGATACATCCGATCAAGACAACTAGAGACAACGAGTACTCCAAAGTCCGCAAATCTAATATATTTGGTTTAAAGTAGATAAAACCGACGCCACGTGACGTCATATTCCAGAAGTGCCTTTTTATTAATGCAGAATACTGTTGAATTACATTCCAGTTTTTGCTATCTTGATAAAGCTACTGAATATGGTGCTTTTCATTTTCGCACTATTATGGCGCTTTTCCTCACGCACGATTTGTTTCTCCCCGTTTGTAAAGCATATTCATCGAAGATTCAATGTTTTATAGTTTTTGTTTCTTCCCGTGCCAGTGGCTTTGAAGTGAAAAGCACCCTGCCGTGAATTAACTTAGCAAAATCTCGCCACGGTTGATATTGCTGGAGAACATTCATCTCAAACAATTTATGTCAATTAAGGCCGTATACAATGTCAGCTTTGTCATCATGTCACTGAAGTCATTGGTGTCAACTTTCCGTTCCGGCTCCAATCTGGTGATAATGTTAATTTAGAATGTGCGTTGGTCTCCTATCAATTATCATATTGTTCCTGTTATGGTATGTATAATCATGTACATACATTCTGTGCCACACACCAACTTGTGCACAATTTGGTAATTGCTTCCCCATTGCATCACAACTGGGTAATAGTTACTGGAGAAGCAAGGCTGGATTTTGCTCCTAACCAGGGTTGCCACTGTCCAGGTCCTTAATTTGAAGGTAAATTTGTGCTTTTTAGGTATTCTTTGAATTCATGGCATTTCGGGGTATTATTACAGATTAAGGTGAGCTTTCATTCTTTGGAATATTTGTTTTCCAATGCGATGTTTTTAACGTGACTAAGACGATGCGACCACTCATTTTCTCAGCAAATGATTACTTTTCAGCTGGCAAAGAAATACACGATCATTATCTTCACTCTACAAATATAGCCAATCTCGTGTTATTGTTCGTACCTGGTGTGTCACAGACGTAATAAGAAGGAAATTAAGCACTTCATGCACTCGATTCAATACTATTTCACATCGAAAAACCTATGTTTCTGGCTTAATTCCGCCTTCATTTCGGACACGAAACCTTGGCAACCAGACGCGTCCGCAAACTTCGATCAAGACCACAAGTTCCTTGCGATGCTGTTAGTGTTAACGGCAGCGCTAAAAAAAAATTGCCAAGATTTGATTACAAGTTTGTTTGGTACGATTTTGGTCGTTCCGGTTAAGTTAGGTTAGGTTAGGTTTGATTATATTATGTTACGCAATATTATATTTATTGTATTACGTTGCCTTAGTCTAGGTTAGGTTAGGTTAGGCTATTTTATTTTGTTCTGTAATTTATCAATTCATATGTCATTTTTGAATTCTTGAAATTTGAATTTGAAGCAGAAAAGTCAGCAGAGAAGCCGCATGCAGCCGCGCGAATCAGTGTAAGGATAACTTCGCTGTGTACTGGTTGCACTCCAGTACCTCACAAAATTATTAATCTTTCTTTTGAGGACAAGCACGCAAGTTTACAATTTTTTCCGACAACACGTTGACGTTCCCAGCAAAGTTATGTCTCCGAAGGTATTTGTTTTTGAAGGAATTCCACGACGCGAGATTCATAGCTTCCTTCTCGAAGCATCGAAGCTTTATAAGCCGCGGCCCGAGCGCCGTGCTGGTCAGTCCGACACCATCGAGATACAAACGGACGAGCCACAGCCCGGACCATTCCATTAAGGTATGCAAATGTTTGTAGCATTAACTCGTAAAATACCGTTAATATCGTAGCACATTTCCTCCGTTTCATGCTTATGACGTCATCAAATGGTTATCACGTCATCAATTGCATCGACCGCCGTTGACTTAAAAGTAATTATTTGTAAAGATAATGAGTGGTCGCATCGACTTAATCACATTAAAATGCATTTAATTAATAAAGTCAAAACTTGCCTTCAGATGCAAATTTACCGGTATTTCTTTTTCCAATGCAGTGTTGATGAAGGTTAAGTTAAGTTATTTTGGCTTTCGGGCGCTTCGACCAGTTGATCATTCGCGCCCTGTGTGTTGATGAATGTAGCTAACATCTGACCACTCTCAGCTTTCCTGTGTGAGATATGATTTGGATTGGGCCATTTTATGGTTTGTTATTGCAGTTTGGAGTGTTCGCAAGTTACATTTTACACACTTTTATCTAGGTGAAGCTAAAATGAGGTGAAGTTAAGTTAGGTGTTACTTTAACTTGCTCAATTTGTAGATTGTTTTTTTTTTTAACCTTTTTTTCTGGACAAAAGACCAGGCTATGGTAGGCTATGCTTTGCAAGATGAGGTTTTTACAATTGTAGTTGCAATTGCTCAATTGTAAAATGCAAAAGAAGATATGCATTTTAGCTGAGGTGACAGTTCCTGAAAAAAATGCAGACATGTTTCTGAATGCGATTAAAATGATGTGACCACTAGTTTCCAGCACAAATGCATACTTTTCAGTTGGGAATAAAATAATGCCAAAATTGTGGCTTTGAGTGGGGTAATGGATAATGAAGAATAATGTTAAATATGAAAACAGCATAACCAAACCAAACCCAACCTTTGAATATCTTTGATATCATACATACAACAATGCTGCTCGAGTTAGCACAATGACCCTCATCATACCAAACCTAGCCAAGCCTCTTTTCAGGAAAAAAAACATCGTGTTGCTTCTTTTTTAGCCTCCAAATTCCAAAAACCTAGTTATTTATATACAACAAGCCCTAATGAAGACAATTTGAGACATATGTATGGACTGGACTTGTTCAAACTTACCTAGCAAATTTTTCCCTGTCCTAAAATTACAGGTGGGCAGGGTGTGACGGGACTGGTAGGGTTCGACGGGAGCGGGAGCGGGACAGGACGGGACGGGACGGGGCGGGAGCGGGACGGGACGGGACGGGAGCGGGAGCGGGACGGGACGGGACGGGATGGGAGCGGGAGCGGAGGACGGAGCGGGACGGGACGGGACGGGAGCGGGACGGGACGGGAGCGGGACGGGACGGGAGCGGAGCGGGAGCGGGACGGGACGGGACGGGAGCGGGAGCGGAGCAGAGCGGGACGGGACGGGACGGGACGGGACGGGAGCGGGACGGGAGCGGGACGGGACGGGGCGGGAGCGGGACGGGACGGGACGGGAGCGGGACGGGAGCGGGACGGGAGCGGGACGGGAGCGGGACGGGACGGGACGGGACGGGACGGGACGGGAGCGGAGCAGAGCGGGACAGGACGGGACGGGACGGGAGCGGGAGCGGGACGGGACGGGAGCGGGACGGGACGGGACGGACGGGACGGACGGGACGGACGGGACAGGGACGGACAGGACGGGACGGGACGGGACGGGACGGGACGGGACGGGAGCGGGCGGAGCGGGAGCGGGAGCGGGACGGGACGGACGGGACGGGACGGGACGGGACAGGACGGGACGGGGAGCGGGAGCGGAGCAGAGCGGGACGGGACGGGACGGGAGCGGGACGGGAGCGGGACGGGACGGGAGCAGGGACGGGATGGGACTGGAGCGGGACAGGGGACGGGACGGGACGGGACGGGACGGGAGCGGGAGCGGGGACGGAGCGGGGAGCGGGACGGGACGGGACGGGGACGGGACGGGAGCGGAGCAGAGCGGGACAGGACGGGACGGGACGGGAGCGGGAGCGGGACGGGACGGGACGGGACGGAACGGGAGCGGGACGGGACTGGTAGGGTTGGACGGGAGCGGGAGCGGAGCAGAGTGGAACGGGCAGAGCGTGGTGCACTAGGATAGTAATCCATCAAAACATAATCAGAAATCCGAACATGTACGCATAGCATTGCGCTCAGTGGCGTAAGTGGTTCGAAGCAGGCATGCAAGCTAGCAATAGTAAAATAATTAATACTACCTTGGTTTGGGTCTCTTGCTGCTCTTAACATTTTACATAATCGCATTGAGTCGCACTTGCCAGATTCGGTACGTATGTGTGGCTTTGTTGAAGGGCATGGACGGCTGATAGAACACGCTGAATTTAATGTTTAGTTATTTTTATTGTACGACGCAGTTTCATCACATTTAGTCTCCATCTTCCCCCTTTGTCATCTTCATCACATAAAAGTCTCACGCGATATTGCACATAAGATGTTTACCTTCTTCTAAATCCATACCAAAGATAGTCTCATCTGTGCTTGTTGTACCATCTACTAACTATGTTACATTAATCAAGCTTCTACTTCAGAACCGAGCATCATATGAGCTGCCCCAGGAGTGATGACCATCCGCTTATAGAGGCGGTTGTTTCCAAGCAGGTTGCACTTGATTGCATCGCCTAAGATTAGCCTGGTGTAAACATGCTATTTTGGCTTCCTCAGCCTCCTTGTGTTCGGTTCAGAATTCCTGACCGAATAAAGTCGACCGGGTGCACCTGACGGGGCCTGAAAAAGATGACAGATTTGGGGCCAAAAACGTTGAATTCGCACATTGATTGAGAACACCAAAAACTTGTCATGCCATTCTGCCATCGTACTTTGTCTTGTATAATTTCAGGCATCGAATCGCTTCAAGTATGCTACTCATAGTATGCAGATTATTGCTCGTGATCACAATATATGCTCCTAAAACATGAACAGAGGAATATATGCACCAAGCAGTACAAACCAAACATACTTTGAGCTGAAGCCTTCAAATGTCAACGCGGAATCACGATCTCAAACCAAGTCTCAGAATTCCATATAAAACATACAACTGTGGAGCAATCGCAAGTGACAAATTCAGTTAATTAAAAACCGCAATGCTAATTACAAGCCAGACAGCAGGCCGAGAGTCTTATTTGAAGCAGCAAAAAAGACAGACAGAAGGGATCGTCTAGAGTGGCCTGGCCTGAACACGTCATTAATGAAAGGCTTATAAATCGACGACCAGATGCATTCAGATCACGGAATAAGCACGAACATGCAGCTTCATTTTCTAAGGGTTGAATATTTTAACTTCCGCAGCTCTAGCCTGTCCGCTTTTCTTCTACATCATGTATGCGGCCTCATGTTTTCCAGTTTTGTATCCAGCGATGTTTTTGTATCCGCGCAATATTGTCCGCAGGGAATATGACCATCAAGCGAGATGCATTACTGTCCATTCAATACTCTGGGATAAGATACGATGTGGAGGGCTGGGATTGATCGCTCAGTTTGCTCGAAGCGTGCAGTATGTCCCATCACAGGCCGCCATAGTTCGATGTCCCATCACAGGCCGCCATAGTTCGATGCTGGACTGCAAGTGTTACATTGGTTGCAAAATGTCACAAGGCGAACTCAATGTCACAAGGCGAACTCAATGTCACAAGGCGAACTCAATGTCACAAGGCGAACTCAATGTCACAAGGCGAACTCAATGTCACAAGGCGAACTCAATGTCACAAGGCGAACTGAATGCACGGAGAAACTTCCAAAACCCTTCCAAATATGTTGGATGCACTTGCGTGTCCTCGTGATCCGCCCAGCAGGATGTTCTGCTGTTGACAACAGCATCGACACAAACAACAACAACGGCGACACAAACAACAACAACAACGACACAAACAACAACAACGCCGCAGACAACAACGCCACAAACAACAACAACATTGACACAGACAGCAACAGCGACACAAACAACAACAATGCCACAAACAACAACAACAACGACACAACAACAACAACGCCACAAACGACAACAACAACGACACAAACAACAACAACAGCGACACAAACAACCACAACAGCGACACAAACAACAACAACAGCCACGATGAGAACGATAACAATGACAAACAATCGCAATAATACAAAGAATGATAGAAATAATAAAACCACAGCAGCAAACGCACCAAGAAAAGTGGTACCAAATGCTAATACTACTACTACTTACTAATAATAATAATATTCAGATATACGATAACAAAGATAGTACGATCAATCCTTATCATCATAATTATCGTCAGCATAACAATGCTAGTAATAGCTATATTAATAATGATGATGAAAATAAATAACGATGATTATAACTCAAGAGGTAAAATACGAAGAGAAAGCATACACTTACTTGCAATTTTCTGCCAAATCCCGTGGGACCTTAGCGTATCTGTCCTACGTTCAACGCAGATCTCGTTGGGAAGAAATTAGAAGAAGGTTCAGACTGCAGTCACGTGCATTCTTTCAGTGTCAGCAACTGCAACGCCACTCCTGGCTGAGGCTCACTGAAACTCTGCTCCACGGTCTCTGTCGGAGGAGCATCCCTAACGAAATCATTGCAGAAGAGAATCATTGCGAAATCAATCATCGCTTCTGCGATGTTTCTGTTCCATAGGGATGGAACTTTGCCAAATGATTCGGTGTGGACATCAGGTTCAGACACCTATAAATTCGATGTGATCTAGTGCACCCTTATATGTATCACGGTGAACAGTGGAAGTTATTGTAGGGGAGGGACTAGACCTCTCCAAATATATGTCACATTCATATATGATGAGTTCGGTCCGGTTTGAAGTTTGCCGATAAATATGGTAACGGCAAACGGGTCCTGCTTCGTCCCAGCCACCGTCATGTGCAGTGACGCCCAGTTCTGGGCACCGTGCTTATGTCCGGGGGCTATCAGTGTGGGGGTCACCTCTCGGAGCTGTCAGTCGCACCGGATGTCACGTGGCCCTGCTACCACCCGGAAGTTGTGGAGGGGGGGAGGGTCGGGCTGGGCACGGCGCCGCAGTCGGTTGCCAGCCGGCCGGCTGTAGATTGTCAGGCGGGGTTTAATCCGGTAACCATTTGAGAGGTCGACCAGCCGCGACCAGCTCATCGCCGCAGCGTCGTCACGTGGGGACGTCACGTGGGGGAAGGGGGCAGACCCGGCTGACCTAGACGGGGTCGGCGTCGCCGGCCGGCAAGGTGGAGGGTCGCGCTTGGCTGGCAGGGTCCGGCGGACGTTCTCGTACCCTCGGTACGCGGGCATATTTCTCATATATGGAGCCTTTTTCTCCTTGAAGGACAACCATGTTGCACTCACCAGCGGAACAGCAGACAAGCACCGGCTGTGCCCGCGTGTCGTCGATGCCCTGCCGAGACTCAGCTGCACACCTGCCGAGACTCAGCTGCACACCTGCCGAGACTCAGCTGCACACCTGCCGAGGCTCAGCTGGCGTCGTTCACACGCAGAGGCACCGACGTGACGTGACGTTACGTTACGCTCTCCGCCGGCTTCGCAAGGACGCCAGCTGTACACCAGCCGATGCTCAGCTGACGTGACGTTACGTTACGTTCTCCGCTGACTACACAGGCACGCCAGCTGCAAACCTCACAACATTTGGCTTTCTATGAGATCGAACAAAATCTGCTTCCCGGGCAGGATGACATGTCAAATTTAGCCACCACTCCCCACAATCAGCTATTGTCACATTTAGCCACCACTCCCCACAATCAGCTATTGTCACATTTAGCCACCACTCCCCACAATCAGCTATTGTCACATTTAACCACCACTCCCCACAATCAGCTATTGTCACATTTAGCCACCACTCCCCACAATCAGCTATTGTCACATTTAGCCACCACTCCCCACAATCAGCTATTGTCACATTTAGCCACCACTCTCCACAATCAGCTATTCTGTGTGCTTCTGGAGGTTGGGTGAAACGCGTCCTAGTAGGGTAATGTCACGACGCATTATGACGAACTTACCAAGGAACGTATCTGAACATCATGTTGATCTACATGTCTAGCTTGACCAGTCTTTTTATTGACGAAACGTGTTCCGATATTGCCAAGCAATTCCCTCCAGGCATGAAGATGGCGGTGTTTAATCAAACATTAATACCGCACTGCGCCGGCCGCCCGTGGCTAGAGTCGCCGGAGTCGAAGGGACGGCGCGTAGGGGAAGTCATGCCAACTGGGGATCCAACTGCAAGCCCATCTCGGCACTGATCGGGCAGCCGGGAGTGACGTCACCACAACCACTGACGTGACGTCACCAATGATATTATCAGCGGCGGCGGCGCGGCGAGACAAACGAGCCGGGTGGGACCGGCGCGACACCGGACCAGCGTCGACACCAACGGCGTTGACGAGCGCTCGTGTCCGGAGAGCGGCCCGGGACCGACTCCAGCGCGGCTCCAGGACGGCTCGGGGAGGGCTCCAGGACAGCGCCGCTCCGGCCGCCGCAGGCGTGGCCGACTCGCCACCGTCGGCTGTGCTGGTCAGGGGCGCAGCCAGTCTGGCCGACGCGCTGACCAGCGACCTCCCAGTACAGGGCGTCGTTTGAGGCGCTGGAGAAGCGAGAGCAAGAGCAGGAGACTGGCCACGATGGGGCTCCCTTACTGCAGCCACAGGGTCCGCCATTGTCCACTGGGGCAGAGAACATGCCGGCTGGCCACAGGGTCGGCCATTTTCCATTGGGGCAGAGAACATGCCGGCTGGCCACAGGGTCGGCCATTGTCCATTGGGGCAGGGAACATGCTGGCTGGCCACAGGGTCGGCCATTGTCCATTGGGGCAGGGAACATGCCGGCTGGCCACAGGGTCGGCCATTGTCCATTGGGGCAGAGAACATGCCGGCTGGCCACAGGGTCGGCCATTTTCCATTGGGACAGAGAACATGCCGGCTGGCCTCAGGGTCGGCCATTGTCCATTGGGGCAGGGAACATGCTGGCTGGCCACAGGGTCGGCCATTGTCCATTGGGGCAGGGAACATGCCGGCTGGCCACATGGTCGGCCATTGTCCATTGGGGCAGGGAACATGCTGGCTGGCCACAGGGTCGGCCATTGTCCATTGGGGCAGGGAACATGCCGGCTGGCCACATGGTCGGCCATTGTCCATTGGGGCAGGGAACATGCTGGCTGGCCACAGGGTCGGCCATTGTCCATTGGGGCAGGGAACATGCCGGCTGGCCACAGGGTCGGCCATTGTCCATTAGGGCAGGGAACATGCCGGCTGGCCACAGTTGCACTGCCTTGGAATGCCTGGGAAGCGTGCACCAATGTGGGGTAAATCGACGTGAAATAAAGCATTGTATCAATAAGTGAAGGCGAAGCCACGAGTAGACAGTTCAGTCTAACTTCAGATACGGAGTAATTGTTTGTCGCTGTGGGCAGATGTTCGGCTGTGATGACATGAAGCTGTACATAATACTCAAGAATCCATGATACGGACTCACTTCATCACTTCATTTTGACCACTACCTTGCCTGGCTGACACAGGCAAATCGACTGAAGAGCTAATGCGACTCAGCTCTGCTGCTTCTTCGGAATTCTGTCATGCTAATGCGATGTGTTCTCCGCAGATGCTTTTCATGTGCGGCGCCTGCTGATAGCCTCTGACACGTCTGCTACGTGCTGATAACCTCTGACATGGCCGTCTGCTACGTGCTGATAACCTCTGACACGTCTGCTACGTGCTGATAACCTCTGACATGGCCGTCTGCTACGTGCCCGAAACGAGAAGCCAACACAATGCTGCCGAGTGCCATGTCCGTCAAATACTGGTGAACGATATTTTCCGGCCGGCTGGTGTATCGCTCTGATGTGTCCTCCCGTGTTATCCTCTCGTGTTGCAAGTGGCTTGGATCTCTGATGTGTTCTCTCGTGTTACACGTGGCTCCGATATCTGATGTGTCCTCTTCTGTTGCAAGTGGTTTGGATATCTGATGTGTCCTCTTCTGTTGCAAGTGGTTTGGATATCTGATGTGTCCTCTTCTGTTGCAAGTGGTTTGGATATCTAATGTGTCCTCTTCTGTTGCAAGTGGTTTGGATATCTGATGTGTCCTCCCACGTTATAAGTGGCTGGGATCTCTGATGTACCCCCTAATGTTATAAGTGCCTCGGATCTCTGATGTGTCATATCGTATTACAAGTGGCTTGGATGATCGCGATCGCGATCGAACGCGAAGACACAGCCAGAAAGTCACGTGCCCGTTGAGCCTTAGTCATTGTAGTAATAGGCATTTACAATTTTGACTGATGTTTTATTTGTTTTACGAGAAAGCTGTTAACATTTTCAGCTCGTTTAGACGGATTTTTTTCTCATCTCCTCCGAAAACCACCAAGTGAAGTCGGGCTTTATTTTATCACATAAAATATTTTATCAGACTATGGTTCACTCTACTTTGAGTTACACAGTTTGTCAATACTTTTACATGTTTTATGTTATTTTGGTGAAGAATTCTGTTCAGCATCGAGCCGCGCGGAACTGACCGACGCGGAGTGTCTATTGGACTGCCATCAATGGACCGATCATCTCGGCAGCCGAGACCGTGCCAACGCCGGCTTTGTTTCTGGAGCCGCCTCGTTTGTCTTCTTTGAACCAACAAACGATGGGGTGGCGATTGGCTGTCTGCCAGTCCATCTGTCTGTCTGTCTGCTCGTCTTTTGTGGGAAAATCAGCGCTGAATGCGCCAGCATTTTCCCAGCAACCGGCGACGGCCCCCGAGGCCCTCCTGTGGAACAACACGTCCCCACGTCGGCTGGTGAAGGTCACACAACTAGCGACGGCCCCCGAGGCCCTCCTGTGGAACAACACGTCCCCACGTCGGCTGGTGAAGGTCACACAACTAGCCACGGCCCCCGAGGCCCTCCTGTGGAACAACACGTCCCCACGTCGGCTGGTGAAGGTCACACAACTAGCGACGGCCCCGAGGCCCTCCTGTGGAACAGCACAGGAATCAATAATTGCAATCACTAATCACTAATCACTAATTGTTCGGTCGTATAGGAATTTTTGCGTGCAAACAAGTCGATTTATTATTTGAAACTGCATGTTTTGAAGTTTCGTTGATTTTGTACATTTATATGGGAGAGCATAGATTTTCTCCCATTTTTGCTTACAGAAATTAACATTTTCTCCCTCCCATTTTATTTGACATGTTGGTTTTACTGCTTTGGACAGGGGGATTCCATACATGAGGGAGCATGTCATTTATTTTGCTTCTATTTCTTTTCCGTCATGTCTAACGAATGATATGTGTTCATTCCTTGTCGTGGGTGGCAATGAATAGTAATTATGTAATCTCAACATTCTTTTCCATTCGTGTGGAATAGCATGCAAGAGACTCTGGTACGTATATTGGGACACTTCAATATTTGGACATCGGGCCCCTAATATGCTATGTTCTACGCTGTTGCCATGTTCGAACAAATCCCCTATAAATTTGATGCCATTCTCATAGAGTGATGGCACAAATATTGGTCGTTGATCTATTTGAATGTACTTGTTGTACCATATGAATTGAGTACTTACTGATGTGACATCGTTATTGTTCAACTGCGTTTTCATTTTACATGCTGCATCAATGACATATGCATAACAATTTGGTACACCTATGTTTAAAAATGCTTCCTTATCAGCACACGTTCGCAATATATCCTGTAATTTGAAGCGTCCT
The DNA here is from genome assembly GCA_034440615.1 of Ashinkailepas kermadecensis. Taxonomy (NCBI): domain Eukaryota; kingdom Metazoa; phylum Arthropoda; class Thecostraca; family Neolepadidae; genus Ashinkailepas; species Ashinkailepas kermadecensis. The sequence goes on from JAOTOM010004131.1 coordinate 16,179, forward strand.
AATCTACCCTGCAGCAAGTATTTCCAAGTTGGTTTACTGTCGTCTATCATTCGCTTCGACCACATCAATTGCAGGGCTCTCATGTATCTGGTCATGTCCACAGCTTTAAGGCCACCCTCCTTTATTGACTGGCATAAGACGTCTTTCCTAACTTTAGGTGGTTTATTTCTCCATATATACTTAGAAATCTCCCTATCTATTGATTCGGTGACCTCATTTGGACAGACCCATAACAGCCCCGACATACGTGAACTGTGATACCATCAAAGATTTACTGAGTACTATTCTGTCTTTCAGGCTCAGGTCTCTTCCTTTCCATAAATTCATTGCAGCTCTCATCCACCGCAGTCTTGGTCTAATATTCTCCTCGATACAGGCTACTTTAGTCGAGAAATAAATACCTAGAGATTTCAATTTTGTTGTTGGTACAGCATCGTAAATTTAATCATTTCTATTCCTGTCTCGTCCTAGCCACACCATGTTGCACTTTTGTGTGTTCAACGTTAACCCTGACACTTCACCAAATTTGTTTAGCATTTCAAAAGCCTGTGTGGCAGATCGACCATCTTTTACGAAAAGAATGGTATCATCTGCAAACTGCGATATTCTTATATCTACTCCATTTATTATGATCCCTTCGGTACAATTCGAGTTTCGAAATTTACATCCGACTATCTCTACCGCAAGCACAAATAGGAATCCCGAAATTGGACAGCCTTGTCTAATTGCTCTAGTAGGATAGAACCAGCTAGATGAGTGCCCATTATTTAATATAGCTAATTCTGGCCTGGTATATACAATATTTATCCAACGAATGAAGTTATCCCCGAAATTAAACGCTTGCAATGATCTCATTAAAAAATCATGCTCTATCGAGTCAAAAGCGGCCGCGAAATCCAAATTTAGTAGAAGCCTGATAGACTTTGTTTCTCACAATAGTAAATGACGTCATCTACCAACCTCAAATTGTCTGCGATGTTTCTACCCTTAATAAATCCGCTTTGCCCTTCTGCTACCAGATTGCCAATAAGCGCAGATAATCGCAGTGCTAACACCTTTGCGACTATTTTATAAAGAATATCTAACAAGACTATCGGTCTCTTATTTTGGAGACGCGTCTGGTCGCCTTGTTTCGGCAACAGTGTTATATAGCCACGCCCTTGAGTAACAAAGAATTCGCCTGCGATATATACATAATTGATGTAATCCATTACCAGTGATCCAATATGCTCCCAAAATGCTAGAAATAATTCCTTTGTAAACCCTGATGGTCCTGGGGTTTTGTTATTTGCCATCGATTTCAAGGCCTCTATGCATTCGTTTTCCGCCCTTCGCACCTATTTTTGTCTATTTCTGACAGTTGTGGATTATCTGCATTTTCCCAATATCTATGGAATGATCCTTCCGTTCGATTCACCCTTCTACTTGTATATATTTTGTCGTAGTACTGCACGAAGCTATTGAGAATATTCCTACTTCCTGTGACTTCGTTGCCCTGACTACCCACAATTTTCCGCAAAATTGTATTATCCCTCGCTCTAGACTGTAGTTTGAGGAAATAAGCTGTTGGCTTTTCTCCTTCCTCTATCCACCTGGCACTACTAAATATCATTGTCCTTTTTGCTTTTTGTTCTTGCAAATTCTCCCATCTTGCTTTGCACTCAGTGTATTCCTGTTCTTTATCGGCACCATGTTGCATCTCTATACTTAATTATACAATGCGTTACAGCAGCTCTTTCTCTTCTCTGTGTCTCTCGTAAGCCAACCGTCTCCCACGCTGAATACTTATTTCTCTCATTTTTCCCATTAACACCTCAATCAGCAATCCTTTATTCTCAATATTGTGGCAAGGTCCACTATTTTGTTTGCCAGCTGTATTTCTTCCGTGACCTTTTGCCTGAATCTTACCTTTTCTAATATATAATTATTAAATTTCCAAATCCCGGGTCCTCGTTTATTACTAGAGTACTTTGCACTTAGAACCAGCATGTGATGGTCCGTTATAATGCTAGGTCGAATTTCTATGCTTGCAATTCCGTGATTTGATACTATTGCTTCACTAATGAAAAAATAGTATAATCGAGACTGCTGAGATTGCATAACACCTCCTCCTCTCCATGTAAACCCATTATCATCTGGATATACATGCCGCCAAGTATCAATGAGCTCAAACCTGTCCGCCATTCCTCTTACAAAACGTGCCGATGCTGTATCTATCAATTGTGACGAAGTGTCTAGACCTGCCATGTGTGTGTTGAAGTCACCGCAGCAAATAAGCTTGGATGTGTCCGGTATAGCCGTGTTCAAGACATTTTCTGGCGTCGTGAAGAAATTAAGCTGTTGTCCCTGGTGATTACTATTAGGTGCGTATATATTTGCGCAGTACAGTTCTGTATCAAGGACGGTTATTCTAACTATGAGTAATCGGCCATCACTGTGCTGAACATTTGCATTGAGCGCATGCTCATTAGGTATCAATAATACTACTCCTCCCTGACTTTCGGACCTCCCATGACTCAAAAATATTTTGGCTCCCCATTCTGCACTCCACATCCCTTCATCGTCCGGTTTGGAGTGCGTTTCCTGTACTGCAACTATGTGTCTGGGATATATTGCGTGTACGTGCCTAAATAACGCTCTCCTCTATAACTGGTCCCTCAGTCCACACACATTGGCTGATATTATGCTAATACACTTCATTCAGGTGATTATTTACCATACGTATTGAACATGTGCATTGCTACGGGTCGTTTCCTGCTTTATCTACCACCCTATCGCCTATCATGCTCTCTTTCCTCTGTTCCTTCCTATCCTTCACACATCTTCTTCCGCTTCTCCCACCCAGCCTCTCTCTCTCTCTCTCTCTCTCTCTCTCTCTCTCTCCTCTCTCTCTCTCTCTCTCTCTCTCTCTCTCTCTCTCTCTCTCTCTCTCTCTCTCTCTCTCTCTCTCTCTCTCTCTCTCTCTCTCTCTCTCTCTCTCTCTCTCTCTCTCTCTCTCTCTCTCTCTCTCTCTCTCTCTCTCTCTCTCTCTCTCTCTCTCTCTCTCTCTCTCTCTCTCTCTCTCTCTCTCTCTCTCTCTCTCCCTCTCTCCCGCGATCCTGTTCGCTCCTAATCCGTCTTACTGTGTCCATAGAGCATATATCGCCGAATGTCGCCATGATATAGACGGCGCAAGCCGGTCGCAACAGTGCTGTTGAGACGATCCCGCTGCTGTGCATCAGCACGTCTCCCTGCCTCGGCCAGCACATTCTCATCCTGGTTGGGCCGCTCCAGCGAGTGCTGCTCCTGGTCTCCCTCGTCGATTTCTTCCTCTGTGACCATAGAGTGGCCCGTGCCAGGTGGTGTCACTTGGCGAGCATGCTCTTGTATGGCGGAGTGGAACGCGTCACCGGGAGCGATCCTTCTCCACCGCGCCCCGGACGCCACTGCCGCATACGATGCGGAGATGTTCTTGGCGCTTTCCTGCGCTGGCACTGACCAAGTTGACCCGGTGACCCGTCTGAGTAGAGTAGGAGTCAGTCCGCTGTCCCAGCTGGTCTGTGACAAAACCGCACCGGCCCAGGACGCCTGCTGTGCGACAAGCAGATACCGGAAGATGACTGACAGTGAGTGAGTGAGTGAGTGAGTGAGTGAGTGAGTGAGTGACTGAGTGAGTGAGCGAGTGAGTGAGAGTGAGAGTGAGAGTGAGAGTGAGGGTGAGAGTGAGAGTGATAGTTATAATGGAAGTCAGAATGAGAGTGAGAATGGAAATGAAATGAATGGAAATGTAAATGATAGTGAAAGTGAGAGTGATAGTGACTGATTGCAACCTGACCTATTGATACTAATATTTCCTCCTGCACGTACTGCCCGCTGGCAATACCCATGGGCGCAATAAGAGCCGACCTGGTGTATGTTTGCGCTCTGCCGAAACACAAGCTAATGTCTTGCTGATCTGGGCCATCCCGGCCACTATCGTCGCATTAGGTAAGCCGGACTGGTCTTGGAGAGCCGGTTTATTTCCGCTCTGGCCGACGTCACTCGATCCCGGCAAGCTGTTTCCGGCCGACACGTTCGCATCATCTCCCTAATCCCCCTGCATTATCCGGTCCGTCACTCACGGTTGTCAGCGCCGTGTCGGTCGGATGAAAGGCTGCGCCGGCTTTATAGCCACCGTCCGGGACGCTATCTGGGTGCACGTTTTTCGCCCGTCGCACCATCGCCGCGGCGAATTCGACGGCGACCTGCTACGGCGCGCCAGCTCGTCACCAACAGCGCTGCTTGAGCGGCAACGGCGCCGTCGGCTGTCTCGAGGGGTGACAGACGAGGCCTCTCGTCCGGCAGAAACGCGCAATGGCATTCCACGCAGGGATTAGATGAGGAGCGGGAGTCCGTGTCGGGCTTTGATGAGGAGCGGGAGTCCGTGTCGGGCTCAGGTGAGAAGCGGGAGTCCGTGTCGGGCTCAGGTGAGGAGCGGGAGTCCGTGTCGGGCTCAGGTGAGGAGCGGGAGTCCGTGTCGGGCTCAGGTGAGAAGCGGGAGTCCGTGTCAGGCTCAGGTGAGGAGCGGGAGTCCGTGCCGGGCTGAGGTGAGAAGCGGGAGTCCGTGTCGGGCTCAGGTGAGAAGCGGGAGTCCGTGTCGGGCTCAGGTGAGAAGCGGGAGTCCGTGTCGGGCTCAGGTGAGGAGCGGGAGTCCGTGCCGGGCTGAGGTGAGAAGCGGGAGTCCGTGTCGGGCTCAGGTGAGAAGCGGGAGTCCGTGTCGGGCTCAGGTGAGGAGCGGGAGTCCGTGTCGGGCTGAGGTGAGAAGCGGGAGTCCGCGCCGGGCTTTGATGGGGAGGGGGATTCCACGCCGTGACCAGATGAAGAGTAGGAGTTCGCGCTGGGTCGGGCACGGGGCGAGAGCGAGTGTGACATCGCGACGGGGGAATTCGTCTCAGAGTCATTGAACCCGGACTTGGTAAACTGTATGCATTTGCTTACAAGGTACTGGCTTCTATCGAATACAATAGGTTTTCCTCGACAAAGCCAGTCGAAGAAATTATGTTTTGGCAACGTGTTACCAAAAATTGCTCGCAGTTTAACACAGGGAGCCGATATTCAAGTACTTCTACAAGGTGCAAATCAGACAATAAATTACCACTTAAAAATATTGGGTACTGAGAGCTTGTCACCTCCACATCACATCATTCAACATTAATTGCAAATATCCCTAGATTAACCCTCCAGTCTCTCCGGTCAGATCCTCACACCCCGTCTCGGGGGGGGATAAACACCCCCTCTAATCTCCAAACTAAGCGTCGCACGAAAACGAAAGAGGTGTCATCGGAAAGCGCTCAACGAGTAGGGCCAGACACCACTCCAATTTTTTCCCCAAAAGTGACGTCACTAAGGGGCCTAGATTTTCACGACTTACATCATGTTTTGCCTCTGTGGAGTTCATTTTGGGGGAGATTTGAAAAACCAAAAATTATTTGGAATCAGAAAAGGAGGACGAAATTGAGGAGGGCCATACAATTTTTGGCCACCCAAAAATAAAAAAAATTTTTTTTTGCAAATTTCAAAATTTTGAGTTTGAAAGTTTTCTTTAATTTTTATTTTTCTAATGGGTAGAGCGGACCGAAAATGGTGTTCGAAGTCAACTTTCATCCATAAAAATGCTTACTTTAGCCAGAATCTTCGATTTTAACTCTAATGGGCAAATATGCAAAATTAACAAGTAATAAAAACTGAAGAAAAAAAAATCCTCTCGTGCATTTTATTTTGTGCCTAAAGATAAGCAAACGTTGAAAGTTTCATTAAAATATCTTTATCCGTTAAAGCGTGACAACTGGTTTAACTTTTTTGGAGGTGACCTCACTTGACCGTCACTAACTCGTTGACCCTAGATGATCTGACCTCAAAATTTCGGCATAACATGCCAAATTAATGTAGAAAAAGGTATGCCAAATTTAGGCGCGCTGCAGTCCGCCGTTCTTTCATTATCTGCGGAAAACCTTAGGGGGGTGTATAACAACCCCCGAGACGGCGCGGGTTAAAGGCGAACTGTAGACACATATATTTAATGCAGCTTTACTTAATTTTCCTAGAACCAGAGTATTCAAGTTTGGAACGAAGCTCTGTCACATTGTCTCTCCGAAACACGTATTAAAGCGTATATGATGGTGTGAAAGAAATTGTGGTGGATAAAACAATCGTGCTCCAATAAACAACCGGGCAGTTTATGATGCACATCTCGGTTCAGTGTGATACCCAACTAAGATTAGACGATGAGTAATGGGTGCTGGGATCATTAGACAATGAATAATGGGTGCTGGGATCATTAGACAATGAATAATGGGTGCTGGGATCATTAGACGATGAATAATGGGTATTGGGATCCATTAGACGATGAATAATGGGTGCTGGGATCATCGAAATACCCAAACATCTCACAATTCACCACAACGAGAGAACTTCCAACTCACCAATAAAAACAATTATCTTGCGACCAAACAAACTCAGTTGCATCCATGTTCCGCACCCATAGACATACTTACACGAATATTGCCAACTTCTTCGTACACGCTACGCTTGACTATGTTCTTGTACGGACGAATACTCCGTACTGACATACGAATGAATACTTGGCATTGTTATGCTAATAAATACTCTGTACTGGTACACGAATGAATACTCTGTACTGTAATACGAAATAATAACCTATACTGATATATGAATGGATACTCTGTACTGATATACGAATACATACACGTACGAATACGTATGTATACGATACGAATGCATGTATGAACACGCATGCGAATGCATACGTATATGATATACGTTTACGAATGAATACTGAATTGCCAAGACACGTAGCCACTACACACGCCTCCTGATTCTAAACTTGACTTACATGGGAATGCCTCACAGTGAGTAGCAAGCAAGCTACGTTTTGCATTACTCTGCATCTCTGGGCAGGGAACGTTACATGTGTGGATCATTGAGCGAGATTATGATGATCACCAACGTCCAAGCAATGACACCATTGTTTGCACCTGTGCTTTGGAATGTGACGATCATGTGAAGACGTAATTAATAGCAAGCTCTTATTTCTCCGCGCATTGAGGCAGTTTGCTTAGCATCTTCATGCACCAAATGTGAAACTGAGTTGCGCGTAAGGTTATTCCTATTCGCTTTTATTCATTCTGACGCTACCGGCCTAACTGCAGATGGTCCTTCGCCCGGCCAAAGGGCGGAGGGAAGGGATTCAGAAATCTCCTCGGCATCTCGGAAGCTATTGTACACCGAAAAATACTGTCGGATAGCCCATGACCATTCCGGAAGAGCAAGACTAGAATTTCTGAATTTGCACACAAAATAACGTCACTGGGGGCACTTATAACGCCATGCATGACGTCTCCTTTTAGACCCTAGATACCTTTGGGGAATTTGGAAAATTATGTTTTGGAGTCAGAAGGAAAAGGTGCTTAGAATTGCCACCACAAATAGAAATTCAATTATTCAAAATTTCGATTTCTCAACATTTTCTATCTTTCATTTCTAAATTTATCGACCTTTTCTCTTTGGAATAGGTGGATCTCACCTATAAATGATACTATAAGTTAACTTAGCTATGTAATCCATGGAAGTTTCATGTAAATATATACATTCGGGAATACAGCGCAACTTTTCCGCTGTCCCGGAAAAACCACAGGCGGTGTGCTTGTGTTATGCTTGCTCTTGTGCTGACACAATTCAGAAATGAACCACATATCCGTTACGCCAGTCAGCAAGACAGGGTTTCAGATCCGTTGCGACAGGCTTCAGATTCGTCACGATAGTCAGTGAGACCCCAAAAGTTTCACAGAGAGCTGTGTGTTTGTGTGTGTGTGTGGGGTGAACTTGACCAGCCTGCCACCATGTTGGTGATCTTGACTGTTGAGAGAGCTCATTAATGGATTGCCTAGTGCATTCAGCGGACCATTATTTTGCGCATGTGCAACCTCAATAGACTCAGTCCATCGATTTTGACACACCCATACCGTATCAGCGGCAGGTCCGGCGGCATCCACCAGCCGCTCCCACCTCCGTCCATCAATCACCTCACACCTCCGTCCATCAACCACTTCACACCTCCGTCCACCGGCCGCTTCACACCTCCGTCCATCAGCCACTTCACACCTCCGTCCATCAGCCTCTTCACACCTCCATCCATCAGCCACTTCACACCTTCGTCCATCAGCCGCTTCACACCTTCGTCCACCAGCCACTTCACATATCCGTCCTGCACACCTTTGCACCTGCGTTCCTCATCTGCCTACTCTACTGGTTCGTTCACTTGTGACCAAGTGTACAAAGAAATCTATCTTCATTAATTGATCTGCATTACTTTGGAGTGGGAGCAATATTCGGAGAGCTATTATCTAAGGTGCCGGAGGACGAGAGATCGCATAGATAATGTTTCTAAGGAATATGCTATTTTTAAATCCGGTTGAGACTAGTTCCAAACTCCGTCGATTGCTTGGCTGCGCAAGCGACGAGGAAGGAAGGACAGGAACAGAAACGTGAGACAGGAGGGCTACATTGCAATCACAAATCGTGTTTTTACATTTTTGAGAAAAAAGTTTGGCAATTACCGTCCAGCCGAGCTTCCCAAGGAGTACGAAGGAGTTTACGAACGTGTCGTCGGATATCAACATTGAAATATGCTTCGCATATTCCAGTCAATCTTCGTACAAATCAGCATTAAACAATTTTTATCTTATTTTAGTAAGCATTAATATACTTCACTTAACATTAACCACAGGTGCATTATGGGGATACATAACTGAACATATTTGGCAAGAGGCGTCACCAGGATTTTTCTTCAGGCGTGTTTGCCTGTCCGGGGGTGGCTAGCCGGACTACAGCTGTTGTCGGGCGGTGACAAGCTATTTCACCCAGCCTCCATTGACTCACATGCAAAATATGAGCGTCCCAGGGGGAGTGGCACAGGCCACACTAGAGTGAGGGGGAACGGCTCATCCTGATCCTCATGGTGACGACCCTGACTTTAGCTCCCAGTTTCGTTCCTCAGTCTTTAGCTCTCCTTTCGCGCCGCCAAAGTCCGCAAGGAATGCACTAAAGATTAATTGCCAAGAAGTTTTTTTTGTTGCTAGGCAAGAATAAGACCGAGCTGGTTCAATGCAGATTATTTCCACCAGTCGGAAAATATGTCTGCAGTGAGCCAATGCTATAGAGTTCTGACGATATGAGATAATTAGGAAGCCTTCACCGAACATAACCGGACGATTCGGTGCAAAAGTCAGCCACCTGTAGTTCGAGACCAGTCCATCAGGAGGGCCGGTGGCGCCAGGGACCCGATGTTCGCGCTTAGCTCCCATGGCGTTGCATCAGAATCCAAGCAGCTACATGAACAGAACTGGTCTGGGTTGCTCATCATTATCATTTCATGAGCATCATCCAGTCAGACGTCTCCATCTGCATCTTCGATCCATCTGGAACTCTAGAAAACGACTCTTGGAGCAAATTCGGAAAGAGTGGCCATCGATAAAGCATGGTGCATGTGTTAAAGCAACGGACGTACTAGTCCTAGTTCTAGGCTCCCGTATTTAACAATGGCGGCAAGAGATGCTGGATTATTTGTCACATGTCCTCGAAGCTCAAGAACCAAGGAATGATTATCTAGAATAATTGTGGCTGTCTCTCTTTTTCCCTGGTGGAGAAGGTGATATCGAGTCATTTCGAGCTCCTGTCTAATGCACCGCGCTGGATGGATGGCGAAAGGGACTGATACATTGCAGATATTCATTTTCCAAGCTCAATTCAAACTGACAGCACGAGAAGCCAGGAACATAACCAACTTGGCTCTGCTTGCGAATCTCGTTTACATCAGACAGTGAAGTGAAGCGCCGCTTGGAATTCGAGCCAACTACAGAGACATCTAACTTCTATCTCCTCAAGACGTGCCCCAATCAGGGCGTGGCCAGCGGAGCGTTCGCGGCCTTCTGCAGGAATCTTTGGTTCCTCTCCAAGCACCTGGTTGGCCTTTTTCGACCACCAAGTGACCACGGAGACAAAGGGAAACATTGTCGATAACCAACAGCGTACATAGCTACCCGACTAGAGCCTGCAGCGTGCATGGCTACCCCTCGCGAGCCTCCGGCGTGCATGGCTACCCCTCGCGAGCCTCCGGCGTGCATGGCTACCCGACTAGAGCCTGCAGCGTGCATGGCTACCCGACTAGAGCCTGCAGCGTGCATGGCTACCCGACTAGAGCCTGCAGCGTGCATGGCTACCCGACTAGAGCCTGCAGCGTGCATGGCTACCCGACTAGAGCCTGCAGCGTGCATGGCTACCCGACTAGAGCCTGCAGCGTGCATGGCTATCCCTCGCGAGCCTCCGGCGTGCATGGCTACCCCTCGCGAGCCTCCGGCGTGCATGGCTACCCCTCGCGAGCCTGCAGCGTGCATGGCTACCCCTCGCGAGCCTCCGGCGTGCATGGCTACCCCTCGCGAGCCTCCGGCGTGCATGGCTACCCCTCGCGAGCCTCCGGCGTGCATAGCTACCTGGCGCTCCTCTACGCCGGAAGATCACGAATCAATGCAGATAAAAAGGCATGCTAATCATACTTCATGCGACGTCACTCAGTTTTCGTCTGTACCTGAAACGTAGCTTGACGTTAGGATCTCGACGCGTAAAAACCTGTACTTTTTACATCGTTACGGCACGATTGCCTGCTGGGACGATAATCGCTGTTTCATATCTGACATCAGAGTTGGTGCCATCTGCAGCTACTCCGCTCTGTTCCATCTTCCTCTAAATATGGGCTTATGTTCCTTTGAAGCTCATTGTCCTGTTAATCACTACTGAAACTCATACAACAGAAACTGAGTGTTCGCTGAGTCTGTTCGCTGAACGAAATAAATCGTGCGTAATCACCGAGGCTGATATGATGAGTGGGTCAGCTGTTATTCAGCAACCGCCACAATTCAGCACATTATTTGCTTATTAAGTGGCGATCTGTTCACGGCTGGATGCGCTTGACATGACAAGAATGTTGCATCATGAAATCTACGTTGGAAGTCGGAATGCTTCGGCGTCATGGTGACGTGCACGGCGAATCAGATTCCGTGGCTTGAGGCCTATTTTGTCATTTTGCGCTCCGTGAATTCGGACACCATCGACGTGCTGGGCTGATTCGGTTTGAGTTTCAGATTGGATGCACTGATTTCTCCCTCCACTGTCTACATGGCTATGCAATGCGATGCGAGTGAGGAGGGGCGTAATTGCAGCGTAGTTTTTACACCAGAGACTCAGTTCCGGATGCGCTGCGACAGTAGGGGTGGATTGAGGGGGGGGAGGTGATTGCAGTCAATGTAGCTTTCCACAACGGAGGCTCAGTTCCAGATGCGCTGCGACAGTAGGGGTGGATTGGGGGGGGGGTGATTGCAGTCAGTGTAGCTTTCCACAACGGAGGCTCAGTTCCAGATGCGCTGCGACAGTAGGGGTGGAGTGGGGACGTGATTGCCAGAGGTGCAAAAAGTACCCTCTTACCCTCCATGGAGGGTAGAAGATGGACCTGATAACGCAACTCCTTGGTAGCACAATCTTGTCGAGAACATTAACAGCCCCCACTGTGATAAAATGGATGAAATGGATTTCATACAAATGAAGATACTTACCAAAATTGCATGGACAATTGTAGCAGGGGTAGATCCATAAATTTTAAGTGGGTTCACTTGTCTGGAGTAGCACCATTTCATCGGGGGGCCACCACTACGAAAGACCCTGGAACGACGCATTCGGCAGGAAATCGTTTAACCGGGGAGAGGGTGCAGCTCCGAAAGCTCCGAGAAGAGCTTTTCCAGCCAAAAGCTTCCAGCTTTTCCAGCCAAGAGCCTTTGGCTGATAAATCCCTGGAGTGGAAGGTGGGCGGGTGCACTCGAGACTTGCTGGAGGGGAGCCACCTTTCCATGCGGAGGGGAGGCATGCCTCCACTGCTCCCCCACCCCCGTATCCGTCTCTGGTTAGAAGATATTTGGGGATAAACTTCGTGTTGTGGTAGCAACAGTCCGGGGAAACCACATATCTACCGTAGGTCATTCTAAAATCTGATTGGTCGAATACCAGGGAAACGTAAGCTGATTGGTGCCATGGTTGAGATAGGATACCCCATTGAAGAAAGTGATGGTCCGTTCACCCTCTCGAGTCGTTTGGCCCAATACAAAATATATCAGGTATCTAGCGATAATACATGTAGAAACATTTGAATGAAGATGATTTTGTAAACGAAATTTTTGGTTTTAATTTTCCAGCTGATGTGTCGGAAATGTGAACGAAATTTCGCTACATTTGTATTAATTGTGTTTCTTATAACTCTATGCACATTTCAGCACCAAAGATCCAGGACCAGTCTGCTTTTGTTTCATCCCTGTACCCATGATGTTGCAATGCAATTTTGGAACCCTTATTGTCATGTTATTGTTTTAGCAACCTCAGCTTGTTCTGGCATCTGACATTTTATCTACATTCACTTTTAGCAACTGAATTGTGTGGGGACACAAATTGGTATGCTATGTAGGCACACTGATTTGACATTCTTGGTTGATATATTGCAGCTCTAGCATACCCAGTGTGTCAATACAATTTTGAACCTTTGTTGGCATGCTGCATTTTTGCATGATTTCTAAGCTTGCTAATGCATTGCTTTTATGTGCATCTATGTATTATTTCTTGTCACCGATGAATCAATGACTGAGGAAAATCAATGTTTGCACTCCCAAGAGTAATTAGGTAGTGATCTGCATCTTCAGTGGCGGTACTGTGCACTGGAATGTAAGCACACAGAGGTAAATGCACTAGGTAGGGCGGTATGTGATAGGTAGCAAAACTGGCCTTTGGAATCAAGAGAGGATATCCGATTGGCACATTTTTGCACCTCTGATGACTGCAGTCAGTGTCGTTTTCCACACCAGAGGCTCAGTCCCGGATGCGCTGCGACAGTAGGGGTGGAGAGGGCCGTTATTGCAGTCAGTGTCGTTTTCCACACCGGAGGCTCAGTTCCGGATGAGCCCATCCATTTCCGGCACCGACCATCGGCATAGTGGACATTACATTCGGCAGATGCCTATCGATTTACGAGCCACTTTTTCCGGATCCGGTTTGACAGACCAAATCCATTAGTGGCGAATCTATGACAAATATTTGTCGGCCCTCCATTGAGAGCTGGACAGTGCGGCCCGTTTGTCTTTGTGGTCCCGGACGCTTGGCTCGCCACACACAGCCCGGCTCGTGGGGTCGGATATCCCACTCAATCCCAAACACAGCCCGGCTGGTGTGGTCGGATATCCCACTCAATTCCACACACAGCTCTATGGTTACCATGGATATTGAATATTGAAGTTGAATTTGGCATCCTATTTACGATTGTATTTAAGAAAATTGACAGTCAGACATACTTTTATTGAGGTAATCCACAATGGACTTGTGACTATTACAACCTCGCGTTGATTAGATAAAACAGCACAACACAAAGGGTCAAAATGACATAACAGTTAAACCGGTGGTCATACATGTCATAATATTTTTTTTTAACAGCAGGGCGAGCAGCAAATCAGTCCGGCACGGGCGGCACGTTAAAAAGGTGCCGCCGTAGGTGGCGACTAAAGATCGGCACGGAAGCCTCATCAGCTCGGGTGGCAACGAGTTGTACATGATTGTCTTTGAACTTCTTTAAAAATAAAATTATGGTTGTACAGCAACAGCAGCAGCAGCAGCAACGACAGCAGGCTGTGCTGCTGGCAGATAATGGTTTGGCGACGGGGGAGCAGCGCCTCGGCTTGGAACAGTGCGCAGAGCTGATAGTGCGGGAGGCCGAGACGAGCTGATGCTGGCCAAGACGAGCTGGTCCTGGCGGAGAATGGTTTGGCGACGGGGGAGCAGCGCCTCGGCTTGGAACAGTGCACAGAGCTGATAGTGCAGGAGGCCGAGACGAGCTGATGCTGGCCAAGACGAGCTGGTGCTGGCCAAGACGAGCTGGTACTGGCCAAAACGAGCTGGTGCTGGCCAAGACGAGCTGATGCTGGCCAACACTGTGCTGCAGTGAGTGCCGTGGGAGCCGTGGGTGGGTCCTGGTGCAGCGTGCGCTCACCAGCCAGTGGAAGTGGCCCGTCTGAGCGGCCTCGCACCTCACTGGCCCTCACTGGCGTCCCGAAATACCCTCCACAGCGGCCTCGCACCTCACTGGCCTAGCGTCCTGAAATACCCTCCACAGCGGCCTCGCACCTCACTGGCCTAGCGTCCCGAAATACCCTCCACAGCGGCCTCGCACCTCACTGGCCTAGCGTCCCGAAATACCCTCCATATGCTGTTAAGATGTTGTAAACATATATGGGATATGTCAGCAAAGAGATCGGAGACGGGCTCAACACTTCCACCTGATTTGACTGTTCATGCATGAGTCGAAATGCAGCATATCGCAGGCCATTAGCACTCCGGAATACTTACGAATATTGTGTTCAACGTTTAAAATGCACATTGGCTGTCGGTTTTACACAGGGCACGACTAAGCGTGAACACGCTGGATGGTCGCAACACCTCACCACTGCACTGAGGAAGGCGGCAAAATGGCGACCACGAACGAGGGCTAACAATACACCTTTATATTCGGTGCACCTAGGAGGCATATTCGGTGCACCTGGGAGCCATATTCGGTGCACCTAGGAGGAATAGTTGGTGCACCTAGGAGGTAGATTTGATGCACCTGGTAGGCGCATTTGGTGCACAAATGATGAATATTTGGTGCATGTAGGAGTCGTATTTGGTGCACGTTGGAAGCGCATTTGGCTCACTTAAGAGGCATATTCAGTGCACCTATAAGGCGTATTCGGTGCACCTAGGAGGAATGTTCGGTGCACCAAGAAGATATCCTGGTACCGATTGTGATGAAGGCAGCATTCATGTTGAGTGCCCTCAAGATTCATTTGCTGTGCCATCGTCGATGGCAGCAACTAGCTGTAATTTCTATCTAAAATTGCTCCTGCTCACAATTTCTATGCAGCATGATTTGCTGAGATTTCTGGAGCATTGGAAACCTGCATCAAGCTATACTCACCGGAATGGGTTGCTGGTTTTCTGAAACAATGCTTAGTCATGCACAGTGTCGAAAGCCAACTCAAACCCCACCTGTCGCCTATTTCCGTCGCGTGCATCAGTGTCGTATGTCAATGCTAGGCATGAAATTGACAAAAACCACAGAGCTGCTAGATCATATCTGTCTGAATCACCTCACCCTCGAGCTGTCTCTGGCAATACTATCACTTACCACTTTTAACAGCATGCACGTAAAAAAAGATTATCAGAGAAGGATCACCAACTGTCAAAGTCCAGCCGGTCGATAAATGTCACACACAAAAGAGAACTCGGCGGTGGAACCCTTCCGCGCACCGAATGCGGCTACGAGGAAGTTCAAGGCTGACTGTGTCCCTCTCCTAAGAACGACTAAACGGGTGTTCAAGGATTGATGGTGGGACAGTCCTCTCTAAAGTCAATGCAAGAATACGAGCCTCATTGGCGGCTTGACTGACCAGCACTACAATGTTTCTGCCAGCAATGTTCTTGCCACAGATGTGAGCACCTCACAGCATGCACCCGGATGTGTCCACCCTAAACGCTGCAGCCATATTGATCGGCTGGCTGAGGCGGGGGGGCGGCCAGGCTCGGCCCGGCTCGGCCGACCGACAGTCCATAACTCGCAGCGTCAATCACCGTCCCAATTACCCGCTCCCCGGAGCACGGGGAGGGGTCAGCTGCGGCCGACCCCTCCACCTCGGAGCACATATCACAGCCGATGACAAACGGTCAGCTGCGGCCGACCCCTCCACCTCGGAGCACATATCACAGCCGATGACAAACGGTCAGCTACGGCCGACCCCTCCACCTCGGAGCACATATCACAGCCGATGACAAACGGTCAGCTGCGCCACCCTCCACCTCGGAGCACATATCACAGCCGATGACAAACGGTCAGCTACGGCCAACCCCTCCACCTCGGAGCACATATCACAGCCGATGACAAACGGTCAGCTACGGCAGAACCCTCCACCCCGGAGCACATATCACAGCCGATGACAAACGGTCAGCTACGGCCGACCCCTCCACCTCGGAGCACATATCACAGCCGATGACAAACGGTCAGCTACGGCCGAACCCTCCACCTCGGAGCACCACTCCGGGGCACATATCATAGTCGGTGACAGGCGGTCAGTTGGGGCTGACCCCCTGTCACCCCCCCTCCGCCTCGGACCACCACCCGGCTGCAATTTGTAGCTGGCGTCACCCCTCCCCAGCCACCTCCCCACACCCCTCCCCAGCCACCTCCCCACGTGGTCGGAGGCGACGCCAGTCTGCAGCAGACGCCCTTTGAACGAGCCTGGATGTATGACACCGAAGCCGTTGCTCGGCTCGCGAGCCGGTTCTGCGAAGCTGCAAGCGCGTTTCCGAAGCGGCGTGCATCAATGAGATCCGGGACTACGACCCTCGACGACCCGGAAACGAGGTGCTGGGGCGGCTGTTAGCTCACCGTTGTTTGTAGCGACACCGGAGACGTGCAAATGGGAATGGGCGAGCGGCACGTCCTGTGCGCTATCGCGAGCAATAAGAAACCAAGTGAACAGAGTATCTGTTCTGGAACAATGTAATGGAAATAAAAACACATCAAAGACGCGATTTTCATCCCTGAGGATATGACCCATTCGCCTATGGTTGACGGCTGGAGTCTCGCTGATAAGGGCGTCTGACGCCATTTTTCACGCCTTCGTAAATATATCGATTGCAATATGTTTTCGGCATAGCCTCCAATTCTTTGCGCCGACCGGATAACGTTTAGCTATTTTTAAGATCCAATGTAATCAACGAACCATGAGGTTTCCTCGTTATTCTCTATTCTTCTTTAGTTTCCAGATACATTGTTACAAATTTGTACTAAATGAAGCTTAGAATGAAATAAAACAAGTGCATCATTGGATACGCTATGTTCATATAATAATTGAATAATGGAGGTGATAATGGTGTTCATGACACCAATAAGCGGGGTATGCGGTCGTCAAAAATACACACTTTGCAATTTGTTATAATCGTGCCCATGCCTGACATGAACCATTGTTCAGTGTGTCAATGTGCAATCGTACGAAACTAAGTTTCTGCAATAAGCCTCTAAACAAAAAAAAAGCAACAACTAAACTAAGCTAAACTAAAACAAAAAATTAGCATTTTTAGCTATCAGTTTTTGGTTGGTTTCGCCTCTGTTGCATAAAACACCAACAAATGATGAATAGTGATGGCATATTATTATTGGGATACAGGAAGCTCAATGGTACATTGCTGCTTGGAATAATGTCGAATTTAACTATATATGTCACTTAAAGGTATGTTAGTGGTAGTGTTTCGGACGTTCAAGTAGTGCTCACAAAATGAGCATTGGCTAGTTTATCAAACAGTTTACCCCTAGTTTATAAAACGTACTTTTCAAAGCACCCTAGTCATTGCAAGCATAAGCCTTACAAACAATGTGGAGTGTTGCGGGCTCGCGGAGAAATGCCAATATTTTGCTTGTAATAATCTGAAATTGTGGGTAATCTCAATACCACTGGCAATAATACTCATACATGCGGAACTTCCAATATTTCTGAAACTCAGATTTGCTGCTGATCTAGTATTCTGTGAAATATAACATGTTCGTCGCCTACTGACATTAAATTGAACTCAACTTCTATCAATTGAATATGGCAATTAACTACATTACCCTGTCAATACCTTGCTAATACATTTGGACTGCAAGTGATTTAAGCAATATATTTGCTTTCATTCGTCATACATGATGTTTCTCTACAAACGCCCTGAGCACGAGCCGAGCCACCATTGTTAATGAAGAGAATATATCACATTTCAACGCGAGTCAGAAATTAAATCTGGATTGAAAGCTGTCAGCTCATCTCATCTCCAGTGGAGTTTCACGTGATGGACATCCGACTTGGTAGACGGATGACGTCACCACGAATGTGCCGGGTCGCCGTCGGCCGGCGGAGCCGCCAGCCGCCGGCCAGCCGCCCGGCTGTCTCCTCAACCCGTCAGTGGTGAGCATCGCGGTGGCGCCGCAGCGTAAATGAATGAGGCGCGCGCCAGGCGAAGTCGGCCGCATCACCGCACCACCTGCACCACCGCACCACCGCACCGGTGCCCAACGAGCGGCGTCAGCGCGCGTCCGTGCGCGAGAACGGCGCCCCCGGGCCGGCCGGACGACGCCCTGCTGAGCCGTCGCCGACCGACTGCCGTGGCGGCGGGCGGGCCGGTGGCCGCGCGGGCCCCGTCTGGCCGGAGCGGGCCGCCTGCCACTGGGTCTCGTGTGCCGTCGGCCGGTGGTGACCCCCGGACTGACCGCGTCCCCGGAAACGGTCCGCTCGCGACGCAACTGCCGGCCGGTGTGGGTTTACGGCCTCCGCTGCCGGTGGGCGTGGCGTCGAGAGTGCCGCGGAGGCGTCCTACAACAGAGGGGCATTCCCAGGTGACAGGTCGAACACAATGGGGGTGCAAGACGTGCCAGAGAAGGGAAGAAAACCCTCCTGCGATAGGGATAGAGGCGACAGTATTCTGTTTTTAATATCGAATTACATTTCCCTCCGGTGGACATCACCCACCAGCTCGGTCCATGGTGAACCATAAAGAACTGACACGAACCGCAGTAAATAGTTATCTATTGATCGTAACGTGGATGAATGGCGCACAATGTTCTTCATCTACTGTTTATTGCATCATATATCACAACACTTTGCGTCCGGAAGCCAAGCATATTTTTCCTTTCGGCTTCATTTGTTGCCGGCCGAACCGTGCCACCTCGCAGCTTGACTGAGCTCTCAGATCTAAGCACACCATGGCGAGAGGAATCTCTCAGGACTGGGGATGGGCGTCCTGGCAGCCCCTGTGGAAAGTGTGTAACTTTCTGTCGCATAATCACAGACAAGGAGACAAGCGCAAGCAAAGCATTAGATATCGCATGGTACAGACTTCTTTGATACAATATTTTTGTTCCTAAATCTGGACTCGAACTACAGTTGGATTTCAACAAGAGGCGCAGCCAAGGGGGGGCACCACTTAGCAACAAAAAGTACACTAGGTGAAACAAGAAAGAGATTTTCACCACTGAAAACCAAAAGTTTTCGGCGCGCCTCGTGATGAAAGCGTTCACTGCTTCATGACATTTTGTTTTTGGTCGGATCCCTCCCTTAGGACACTCCTCGCTGCACCACTGGGGGCACCCAGCAGTTATTGGGTCATCCGTCTGGCGGGATTCCAGAGTCTATCTCTGGAAATGCTTTCTCGGCTGTGATGCTGAATGCAGAACTGGACGCTTATTCTCGTGCCATGGGGAGGTCCAGCGCGTCATTTTCCGAGCGTCAGTGCCAACGGCCCGGCAGATGGGTTGGGCTGGCAAATGATCCCTGGTGTCTGCACACGCTTGTCATTACGTGAGACGGATGGTTGTCAGAGACGGATGGTTGTCAGAGACGGATGGTTGTCGGAAATAACAACGCGGCCGGATATACCGTGACATCCCATCGGCTCCTCTGCAGTCGTGCACCCTGTCAATATCCGACTACCCGCCATCGGCTCCTCTGCAGTCGTGCACCCTGTCAATATCCGACTACCCGCCATCGGCTCCTCTGCAGTCGTGCACCCTGTCAACATCCGACTACCCGCCGCTCTTCTGCAGTCGTGCACCCTGTCAACATCCGACTACCCGCCGCTCCTCTGCAGTCGTGCACCCTGTCAATATCCGACTACCCGCCATCGGCTCCTCGGCAGTCGTGCACCCTGTCAATATCCGACTACCCGCCATCGGCTCCTCTGCAGTCGTGCACCCTGTCAATATCCGACTACCCGCCATCGGCTCTTCTGCAGTCGTGCACCCTATCAATATCCGACTACCCGAACGCAGTTGTTCCAGTTGGTACACGCCGCTGATCCCTTGTAGACTGGGG
Organism: Ashinkailepas kermadecensis; assembly: GCA_034440615.1. NCBI lineage: Eukaryota > Metazoa > Arthropoda > Thecostraca > Neolepadidae > Ashinkailepas > Ashinkailepas kermadecensis. Next base: position 36,173 of record JAOTOM010004131.1, read on the forward strand.
AGGGGTGTTCGGATCACCGTCACCAGCGGCAGAACTTCACCACAATTGTTGGGCGGGGGGGGGGGAAGAAATGCATGGAGACAATTGGAGAGCCCAACTCGGCTTGGGGACACTCCATAGGGCCCCATGTAAAAAGCTGAAAGTATTGGGGGACCGACGCCAGGTTTGAGGGGGCTCAATCCCCAAAGTATGCAAAGCTCCAGCCCCGATCATCACTGGCAGAGGACATCATCCGTTCTGTGTCGCAAATCATCTTCGTCAATCGAATACAATGGCAACCTTGATTAATATCGCTATTTTGCAGCCTTTTGAGCACAGACACCACATCGCTCAGTTACGTCGGATGACACTCATGCCTTAGCCCATCCGCCAGTATAGCGACCTCACACCTACGCGTACATCCTCCTCCTCCACACACGTGAACACCTCCCCCCCCCCACACACACACATATGTTGCCTGCATTTCCTCCACAGGAAGAGGCGCGGGAGAAGACGTTAGTTTCCGCGCGAACGCGAGTCTAGACGTCGGCCGTTTCCGACGCGGCAGGGGCGGCGTCGTCCCGCAGGTCGGGAGTCGTCGAGTCGTCGAGTCGGATCGAAGGAGACTTCGCTGGCCGGCGACACCCACAAGCCGCACGGCCTCACCGTCGCAGACGACGCTCGTTGCAGCGTCGGAGCGGCCGCTGCACACTGGGCGCCGAGATTTGTAGCGAGCCGGAAATCGGAATCAGTACGCACATCTGGCAATTCCTCGCCGCCACAGTGAAGACACGCCACGCGGCTTTGTGAACTGGCAATAACAGACTTAGCAACTTCGTTCTTTTGACGCAACTTCGTTATTTTCTTTTTTTCTTTCGGCAACTTCATTCTTTTGACGGGCTCAGGCCGAACCGTGAGTGATGTGGCTTCTTACCTGGATGGTAAACAGCGCTCAGCACAAACGAACGGACTTCACACTGAAAATATTGTATGACATAACTGTCTGTATTCTAGCGCCATCTACATACTATAAGTGCAATGAAGTGACCGTGTTTATGGCGCGGAGTGCGATTGGGAGTGCAATAGCGGAGTCGTGTGATAGGGCGGATTCTGCGATATTCCAGATCTTGGAAGCGAAAAGTGCATCACCGAGTTCTTGTTGTACGTAGAGGTTAGGAGAAATGTTAAACAGAAGTCGGTAAAATGGCATTTCAACATCATTCATTGCCTCAGAGCCTACCTATCGAAGCTGCACTTTGCAGCATTTTGACTAAAATTAAACCAACTTGACTTCATATAGTTTGACCTTGTCATATCGGGTCTCCAACACGATATCGTGCCTTAAGCTTCACCTAGGGTACGGCAACAGCCATGATCATACCCACATCAGAATGTAGGGCAGGGGCCATACCTCGGCCACTTTTCGGAAACCCTAATCATTAACCCTAGGAGCACTTAATGGAAGGAATCGAATTAAGAAGCGACTTCCCCTCCACCATGATCCGTTTTTCGAACGTTCCGATGTCCTTGGCAACGACAGCATGAAACACCAATTCAACCGGTAACCTTGACTTTTTAATGGCATCTAAAACAGCCACTGGCCGACCCAAATCTTTGTCCAATCTGGAACGCATCTCGATGCTGCATACTTGGAAAAAGGAGATACGAATCTCTTCTCAATTTCAACACCTCTCGCTTCCGCTTCCACTGCATGCATCAGTGATCATTAGCTCATAGTTCTATGAAATTAGAACCAAATGAGCCTTCAGCCTTCAAAATGTTGCATACGTAATAATACGTGTACAGGCAAACAGACTACAGTAGTGCGTACCAATAACCTGTCACAGCCAGATGCAGTGGCGTACCTAGGGGTTGCGCTATGGGGAGGGGCAAACGAATTTGGAGGGGGCCCACCTATCGCCATTTTTACAAAGTCCACGGATTTCGACTAATATTTTTGCAAAGGGGCCCATTTTTATATTTTTAAAATAAACTAAATAGTGACCAACTTAGCTGTCCTGTGGAGGGGGCCCAATCTATCACCATCGTTTCTGAGGAACAGGATTCCAACCCTAGCTCTTCAATTCTGTCCGAATGCTTTTCTTTTGGTATCCCTTGACAAGTCGCATCACACTGCTGAAATTACACCTGTACAAGTAATTCAAAATTTCCAATTTGAGGCATTCTAGTTAATAACGACCGGTCGCCAAAACGCCAACGTTCGTGCATGTATGCATCCACCTTGCGCATCAGGCGCATTCGCCACACTTAGTGCAATTATCTGGTTTCTGCTGGGCCTCCAACGCTTTGCTAATTGCTGTCATATGAGTCTTGCGCCATATTTGACGTGTGGAATGCTTTGTATGCGGGTTCGCTGGGATAATTCGATGATGAATTCTCTTCTTCTCACTTTTTCTGGTGGTTAAGAAATCCGGAGACCCCTTGAACTTTGATGCACCTCATCTGTTTGATTAAATATGCTCCCAGATTGGCTACCAAACCGATGCCCTAACCAGGTGTTCTTTCTTGGACCCATTGCGTATTTCGTCGTCTATGGATGTGTTTTAGGGTTCCAGCCAATTTTTGTTAGGGGCCGGAACATTTTTGGGGCCCCGGCTCCTTTTTTTATAAGGTTTTGCTGCTTTTTGGTGCATCGACAATATTTTTCAGGTTTTGACGCGGTTTCGAAGACCCGATGTGTTTATTTAGTGACCGGTCTTTTTGTTCCTTCTTTAGGACCATGTCGCTTTTCTAGGGCAAAGTCTGTTTTGAGGCCCCATGCAGTCTCATGGCCCCGGTGTACCTTCAGGGGCTCCGCTTTTTGTTTAGAGCTCCCGGTGTGTTTATTTAGAGCTGCAACGCATGTTTTAAGGCCTTGCCGCTATTTGTGAGACTCGGTGCGCTTTGGAGAGCCTGGTGCACGTTTGGCCTCCCGTTGTGCTCTTAAGGTCCCACTGTGTTTGGGGCTCCGGGTCTTTTTTAATATTTGTGGGACTTCAGCACGATTTGTGGGCTCCGGTAGAATTTATCGGGGTCCCGGCGCGACCTTTCGGGCCCAGGCGCTTGATACCGGGGGGACCCGACGCCATTTTTCTGGGCTGGACGCAATCTTTAGTGACTTTTCATTATTTTTTTAATCTTCGGGTTCCAGTCTGAGTTTTTGGGCACCCGGCCCCATATTTTTGTGTCCTGCCGGACTTTTCAAGCTCCGGTACATTTTTTCGGGAGCGTACGCGATTTTTGAAGACATATGTTCGTATGTTTGGCGCTCCGGAGGAATTTTCCTGGTTCGGACATTTAGGTTTCAGAATCTCTCCTTGTTTTTGGGGAACTCCAGTTTGATTTTGTCGAGTCCAGATGCGATTTTGTGGGCCTGCTATGCTTGCAGAGTGGAATTTTTGATGCCACGAACCAAATTTGTGTGACTACTGACGGGAAATTTTGGATTCCGAGCGAGATATTTGAGGAGCGGACCGGGCGCGAGTCCGCTGGGCGCGTTGTGCTTAGCTGGGCCCCAGCGCGATTTTGGCGGGCCCCGACACAAAATTTCGGCGGCTCGGTGCGAGTTTTTGGGTGCCCGTTGAATTGATCCAGATCCCCTACGCTACGCGAATTCTGGGGCCCGACTTGAATTTATTGGGCCCAGCGCGATTTTTGGAGCCCACCACTTCAAGATGGAGGGGGGTGGGGGCATTTTCCTCTTTTGTACGCCACTGTGGCTGCTGAACGAGTTTTTTTTTCAGCCGATGGCACCCTTCAGAGAAGAAAGGTCCCTTCGGATGTTTTTTTTGGAACTTGTTCTGAATTTTCCGGTGCCTGGGTAGTTTCGATGGAGTAACGGCGGTAACCTGTAACTTCGGTGGTAGCCGCACTGACAGCTGTGACTACGACGGTAGCCGCACTGTGGCTACGGCAGCAACCGCACTGTGGCTACGGCGGTGGCCGCACTGTGGCTATCGCGGTAGCCGCACTGACAGCTGTGGCTACGGCGGTGGCCGCACTGTGGCTACGGCGGTGGCCGCACTGTGGTTATGGCGGTGACCGCACTGACAGCTATGGCTACGGCGGTGGCCGCACTGTGGCTACGGCGGTAACCGCACTGTGGCTACGGCGGTAGCCGCACTGTGGCTATGGCGGTAACCGCACTGTGGCTATGGCGGTAACCGCACTGTGGCTATGGCGGTAACCGCCCCGACGTTTGGCGGTTACCGCACGCCATGGCGTAACCTCACTTGGCTAAGGCGCTGCCGCCGCCATGGCGGACCCTCACCAAAGCCTGCCGCCGGCTATGGCGGTAACCGCCCCGACGTTTGCAGTTACGCCGCCATGACGACCCTCACCAAAGCTGGCTAAAAGGGAATGAGCCAGTCTTTGTGTTGTTACTATAGCTGAAAAAAGGGATTTTCTCGAGAACATCATGTCGAAGGAAAAACCGGGAAGGAATTGAAAAACAATATTTGGAGACAAGACGACCATTTTTTTCCACAAAAAGGCGTGCCTGGTGCTGACATTTCCTACCACCACTGATGCTCTAGTACCCACGTATTTCCTGTAAAGGTGAGACGAGTACCATGTGCTTGGTACACACTTTTTCATGAAGCCTGTAATTGTTCAATTACTGACCAGCGTGCTTTTGAGGGTGCAGGTGCAATTGCGACGTAGTCAAGTATGATGGATGAGTGACTATATAGAAGTACCACAGCAAGAAAACACTAAGTTAAGCCAAGGGATAAAGGCTCTACTATCCGTGTTTTCCGTTATCACGTCCGTTTTTTTTCGCGTAAAACCCGGTACCAGGTAAAGTCCATGCATATGAAAATCATTGCGTGGGTTCCAATGCAGCATTACCGAGAAGACGGAAAACACGTCATGTAGAAATCGAGAAAACCGTCACTGAAATTACGGAGATCACGGAAATAATCGAGAACACACGTCACGTAAAAATGGATGCATGTTCATATTTCTGAACTTGATTTCCGTTTTCTCCGTGATCTGGTGCAACTCGGAGCGGATATTTTTGTTTACGTCCGCGATTTACTGGCGAGGGTTCGTGTTTTGTGCGATGGGAGAATAATTTTCATTCTCGGTGACAAATCAAGGGCGTATCTAGACTAGAATTAGCATTTCACATGCATTTAGTCACTTAAATGTGTTGGCTAAAAAACGAGATGGAGAGTTGGGAGGGAGAACTAAGAGATAGGTATCTATTTTCATGTTTATTCCAGGAGAAAGAACTTGCTATCATTTTGTTGACGCGATTAGGTTCTCGGCTAGGGGTGGTGGCACGTGCTTTGGTCAGGGGGCAATTACCTATTTTCAGCCGAAGGAGTACTTTCGCAGTGGCACACGTCCGTCGAGGAATTCGCGCCCCTTCAGACAAGTGCCGCCTATGACAATTTCTGAATCCGCCCCTGTACCCAGCAAAGCTTTGTATCACGCTGTTCTCGCTGTCGCTGGCGCAACAGCAACAGCAAAGTCACCCTACGTCGACGGTCCATCAAATACAACGCAGAAGTTATCAAGACTGATAAAATGGAAAAATTGAGAGATAAAAGTAAATCGATACAACCACGCAATATGGCGTCCACTATTTCACTCCGTATTTTCCGTGATGATGTCTATGCCGGAAATCACTGAGGAAATCGGGGAAAAACGTCACGGCAAAACGCAAAACAAAACGTAAAACCTCCGTGTTTCCGGAAAGGTCACGGATAGTGGAGTCTGAGCTTAAGGGTGTATCGCATGCTGTGCTACGTTTTCCAAGGTATAAGCTTATCAAGTCACCAACTTTCTACAGGTCACCTCAAATATATTCATCTTTATCAAAATGACGATATATTTTCATATTCTATGCAAATCAAATGTTTCAAATGGCTCATGTGCTTGCCCTGCGCTCTCTCATCTACCCGGTATACTACCAATGTTTGGTCACTCCGAAGTCAAAATATAACCGACTGTGACACCCGGCGCTTTAATCAACTACATTTAGGATCGACTACATACAAGCGGAATCATTTGCCCGCTATGGCTTCAGCTGATCCGGAGAACACATTATGCATGCTAAGTACACTTAAAAACCGTTAATTCCGCTTAATACAATCGGCTGAAGAGAGCCAGAGCTGTTCTAATTCGAACGGCAAGATGAAGTCTCTGCAGCAAGTGGAGTCTTTAAGGTCGACAAGAGGCTGGCGTTGCTATGGCTGTTTCGGCTTTACGAACACGTGAACGCCACACATGCAGGTGCTGAATTGTGGTCAATTTGTTACCTAAGCATGGCAGCCGCAGCATGGATGCGCTTGGGCAATCCAGAGAGTGCCAACTGTCTCCCGTTAGGGTGGTGGTTTAACGGAATCAGAGTTTATATTGCGAAACGTTCCGGACTGACCTCGAACTCCCTTGAAGGAAAGGGAGCTGAAGGGCGCAGAGCTCCTGGAGTTTCCATTCAGATATACTATCTTTTTGTGGCTCATCATCTGAAACAACAAGTCAAGTGCAGCCTCCGCTCAGTCCTCAAAATAGCCTCTGAACACTCCGAGAGTGCGCAACCGCAACTGCTCCCTTTGCCAAACGTACCGCACTGACATTGCACATTTGCTAGCCAGATGCAGATTCCGTTCGTTCATATCACATTTGTACGGTTTTGTGAACCGGCTGAGCTCTGAACACAAAACTCACGTCGTTCGTTCGTGTTCAAAACGCACGTATTTTCCATTGTCATGCGCTCATGATTACTCTTGGTGCATTTATATTCAGAAAACCATTAAAGGTATTTGTAATGCGTTATGCTCTTCTCGCAATCAAAAAGTTTGGGGGTCCAACCCCCCCCCCCCCTCCCCCTCCCCCCCGAAAAAGGGGGGGGAAATGGAAAAAAAAAAAAAAAAAAAAAACGTTATGCTGTATTGTTTGATGTGCATCAAGTTATTCTACACGTTTTTCCCTGATACATGAATGTGCGTTCTTTTATGTGTTATTGGAGTTAAACAATTATACATTATCAACAGAAACTCCGAATGAAGTGATTTAAATATGTTTATTATAAACGATAGCAATAGTTGCATGCCCGACCGTTCGTGACCGCTAAAACGAATGAGAATCTTGCCGAACCATCCCATCCCGTTCGTGAAAGTCGAGTCTTTTGACCCATTAGAGATGTGATCACCCGGCCATCACCCATCAGAGGGAAGCGTGGAGGTCGCCGGGCACGGGTGTCTCGATGGCACATCCGTGGTGCATGCTGAGCCTCCCATTACCGGCAGAGTGTGGACCGTTAACAACACTGACACGGAACCCAGCCATCGACGATCGCGTCCAATGAGGACGTGCGCTACTTCAACGACGTATTGCCGGTAACGACGGAGCCTACAGGCGATCTTGTCAGCCCAGCCCCGCGGACATTGGTATCGGTCGGGGTGGCATCCGATCTCACGAGCCCAGCCCCACGGACATTGGTATCGGTCGGGGTGGCATCCGATCCAACAGCCCAGCCCCACGGACATTGGTATCGGTCGGGGTGGCATCCGATCCAACAGCCCAGCCCCACGGGCATAGGTATCGGTCGGGGTGGCATCCGATCTCACCAGCCCATCACCACGGACATAGGTATCGGTCGGGGTGGCATCCGATCTCACCAGCCCATCACCACGGACATTGGTATCGGTGGGGGTGGCATCCGATCTCACCAGCCCATCACCACGGACATTGGTATCGGTGGGGTGGCATCCGATCTCACCAGCCCATCACCACGGACATAGGTATCGGTCGGGGTGGCATCCGATCTCACCAGCCCATCACCACGGACATTGGTATCGGTCGGGATGGCATCCGATCCAACAGCCCAGCCCCACGGACATAGGTATCGGTCGGAGCGGCGGCGTGTTAGTCATCCGATCCAACAGCCAGTGGCCAGTGCGCCAGCCTCTCCCTCGGTCCACGCGGGAACGGTCACCGGTCGGTGAGTGTCCGACATCGTGCTACGTTGGGAACGGTCACCGGTCGGTGAGTGTCCGACATCGTGCTACGTTGGGAACGGTCACCGGTCGGTGAGTGTCCGACATTGTGCTACGTTGGGAACGGTCACCGGTCGGTGAGTGGGAACGGTCAGACAGTGTGTTTGCACGGTTGGCGTCCGGCCTGTTGTCTGCGGCTTGTTGTAGTGCTGCTGGTCCACGCGGTGCCTGTTGAGATGGCTGACGGTAACTGTCTGCATGGGACGGGTGTGCTTGTCTCGGTGTGGTACCGGCATTCCGAAAAAAAACAATGTTCCTTACTCATTCCTCAAACTTAGTTTGTCTTTCACTCTCTCTGTCAAATCTCTCCCTGAGTCGGCCTTTCTCTCCCTCTTTCTCTCTCTCTCTCTCTCTCTCTCTCTCTCTCTCTCTCTCTCTCTCTCTCTCTCTCTCTCTCTCTCTCTCTCTCTCTCTCTCTCTCTCTCTCTCTCTCTCTCTCTCTCTCTCTCTCTCTCGCTCTCTCTCCCTTTCTCTCTCTCCCTTTGTCTCTTGCCCCTCTGTGTGTATTCATAAAGTCATAAAGTGTTCAGACTTAATAAGAGCCACAACGGCCCACCCAGGTTAAGTCTGCAAAGGGAAGATACAATCAGCCTAGACAAAAAGACACTCATCACCCCAACCAATAACGCATCCCAAATTTCAAAGAAAATAACCACAAACATCTCACACTCCCATCAATACTTATATATACCTTATCTGTCCAGCCCTATTCACTCGATTCCACGCAAAACACGTGTGGATCGCGTGCCCGCCAATAATTTTCAGACCCCATCCATGCCTACTTACCGTGACACCTATTAGCATAAATAGCACCCCATCCACCACTAATTAGAACTAAAAAATTATATTTTCCACCCCATTCCGATTGCATAGCCTTTCCTCGCCGAGGAAGTGGATGCCATTTCATATGGCTTGGTGAAAGCAACAGAAAACGACGGATTATCTGGCTAAAAATTGGTTTGTTCACCGAGTCATACGTTATTACTTGAGACATGTTCCGTGCGCCTTCACGAAATCGTTCTTCTTAAAACAGATGTTTTTAGATGATTGACATACCATGATTTCGCATGTTCCTGACCACGACGCCGCATCTTTCCAAGTCCAAAGGATATAATTTACCATGATTGATCTCGAATGCCTTTACCCAGAACATCATAGGGTGATTCTATGGGCTGTATTTGAATTCAGAGATCATTTTTACCGGGCTGTTAACTTCAAATAATTCCCTTGCAGGCTTTTTTTAGCCACAGTATATCATATTTTCTGCGACCCTCCACTTTGCATGGCACATTAATGATGCACATATTAGGACCAAATAGGATATTGGTAGATTTGTACCATCGTAAGCTATGCTCTGGTGCTCAGTTGGTGGATCTATCTAAAACAGACTTTGACAGTTATGCTAGAATATCCCAGTGGAACATCTTTCGGGGATTTCATCTTCCGTAGCTAAAGCTCTGCTAGCGCAGTGGAAGTAGGAGGTAAATAAGAGCTCTGTTGCTTAACCTGCTCGTCGCGATTGCACAAAGATGACATCGACATTGAATGCTATCGATCACATGTGAAAACAATCTAACTCCCCAAAATATCTATATATATATTTTTTTTTTTTTTTAATTGTCGTCCCCATATCAGATCAGCAGCAGCCTATCCTAATTTGGCTGTATGCACCTTCATTGGTCTTTCAGTGTGGGGCTTCCCTAGGTGAGCTGCCCATAGATCAGGACAGCCAACCCACGGGTGCCTCGGGATGCAAGCAAGAGATACAACATAATGTGATTATACCAATACTATTACCATCCCTTCTGTATTTTCTTTTTTTTGCAGATAGACTACCACCAATTAGTAGAAAGGAAATGAGACCCCGGGAAAACCATGGGCGGTAGCAAGCTAGTAGCGCCCACGGAATTCCCAGGGTGACAAGTTGAAATGTTAGGGGAGTACAGAAAAGATGAAAGCATTCAGACGAAGATAACTCATGCAGAATATGCATGGGTGAATACGAACCTAACAGAATCCTCCATCACAAAAAAGAAACAAAAACAAAACGAAACAAAAACAAAAACCCATTCATTCACGCACATCATACTTTTCAATATATGTAACTTCACATCATATTGAAGTTACATGACTCTCTGACTGGCGAGATTATAGAGAGTCCACCCACTTCCCTTTTACCGAGGATTGTAGAGGCGGTCCCACTGCGTGTGTTGAAGAGCTCATCATCAAACCCAAATCGCAAGGTAGCAGATTTCCAGGGCCCCTGGAAATCGTGCGAAAGATAGCTCATAGTTATTTGTGCCTTTCATGTGACACTTTCCTGTGTAGAATACTTCAACTAATTCCCTGATCTCTAGCAGTACGTGAGCGAAGTCTCATTGTTTAGCACAGAGGCTCCTGAACCATGAGACAATGACGCGATCTCGTGCACGAGGTCTAGCGGATCAGACTGAAGCCAACACGTACTCCAACACGCAGCATGCTGCCGTCCGCAGGCCCATTGCCGAGCCACTGTACAGTGTTCCGGCGTCAGACCATCCGACCACATCCAATAGCAAGACCCTCTGAATGGCCATCGTCACGTCGCGTCACGTGTGAACCTACATCCGACCCAGGGCACGTACGGACGACATGGAGCAACGTGCTCGCCGCAGCCCATACACCCCGGTCATAGAGCCTGCACGCGGCCACGTGGAAAATTTAGTGCGATCGTAAGGAATTTTCACTTACTCCTGACCGAATATACCGGCTGGGCTCCGGCGAGCGACATGAAGATGCATGCTTGCGTCTTTCCCTCTCCTATATTGCTGCTACAACCTTCTTCATCCCATGGTGTGGGAGTGATAGGAGCCGGCGAAAGGAACTTCGACTCACTAGCTATCTCACTAGCCTATCGACCACGTACGATATGCCTCGATCTCATCTCTGCACACGTATGAGCCCTCAATGTGAAGTCCGGGGTACGTGCAAGGTTGGACTAGATCGCAAGTAACATGCGATCATTTATTTCAATAAACCCGAGAATAAAATTAAGGAAGCTTCGAGAAGGTCACACAGTTTTTGAATTAGTAGTGGATATGCTGTCATATTGCTCACCAGCTACGCAGCATCGTAGCTTTTTCGATTTCAACACAATATATTCGCAGTGTCTTTCCTTGTAACAGAAGATGAATTTGCATGATTGATTGCAGACTGCAGGTGACATCTGCAATTCTAATGTTGACATTTTTCTACGCCGCCAAACTGCACGACAGATAAACTACCAAACTGGTCGACAATTCGCCACAAGCCATGGCCGGGGCCGCCGTCGGATCGGCCGTCAGCCGCCTCAGAGTTTCCCACCCCGGCGAAAACAAGCCCAGACACACAACGAGCAGGAATCCAGCATGACGTCACAAAGACACAGGTGAAAATTTGGCTGCCCTTGAGCGGCCGGGGCAGAACACAAGAACCTGCCGCGACCGACTGCAAGTAAAATAACACAAGAAAACAGAGGGCCACCCCCCTACACCTACTTTCTGCCGAGGCGGGTGTCCGCAACAGCAACGCCGGATATGCCGGCCGGTGCCCAGCAAGTAGCTTGCCAGGTCAGTGGCCGCCACACCACCAGGTACAGTGACCTGCCAGGTCAGGGGCCGCCGCAGCACCAGGTACAGTGACCGCCGAAAAGCCAGCCACTTCGCTCAAGAGTCGCAACCGCCAAGAACCAATGGCAGGTCACAAAGAAAAAAATACGGCCGGCTGTGTAAATGATGTTGAAATGAAGCGCATGTTAAATAAACAAACACACACTCCTGAGGGGAATTTAGACGACCCGTAAACCACCCAGTCTCGGAGTGACATCAATGCAGAGCAGGCCATTCGCCTCGCCACGTGCTTTTAACTTGCTTCCCTCCCTTTTCATGTGGATATCAATTGCAGTGGGAGGATGGAGGCTAAGACGTCAGTGTGTGGGTCCGCGCAGCATCGCTTAACGTCGCTAGACAGTGGCCTCTCTTGAGGTGGTGCCAAACCTATTTTGTCAGCCCTCCATTTCTTCTTTTCCATTTCCACTAGAATTCCAACACCTTCATACCTTGCGCTAGGACTGTGCCGAGAACAGGATGTAGAGCTCACAGGCCGAATCGCAAGCTAAAAGGGCGCTGTTCGAACCTGCATTACCAACCCCTCCCCTTTTCCTTTTGCGCTCAACTCCTCCCCCTTCTCTTTAGATGAACAACTGCCGGGGCCCCACACTACTCAGTGGATCGGACCAGAGAATTGCGAAATTGGGAATCCCCCTCCCTCTCTCTCTCTCTCTCTCTCTCTCTCTCTCTCTCTCTCTCTCTCTCTCTCTCTCTCTCTCTCTCTCTCTCTCTCTCTTCCGTCAGACAGTTGCGACCCACCTATCGAAACACCTATCGACCCACCTATCGACCCACCTATCCCCACTTACTGTGATCTGGATCGGGATAACCGGGCGCATACCACATAGTCCATTTCAGTCGAACACTCGCCGCCATCAAAACAGGCCTTTGCCCGCGCCGCTGAGCCGAGAGTTCATTAACCCTCTGGGGAGGATCCGACGAGAACTGTTACTCCTCGTAGGCCGTTGTGATTCTCCCCGGCACTGGGTCACGAGCACACAACAAATGTGACGAAACTTCCTCCCGCTTTAGGCACGGAGACGGACAAAATTACACCCAGTGGACAGTTATTAACACGCTCAGCAGACGGAAAGTAAAGGAGGCAGGTCTGAATGATCTGCAGCCGGACGGGAGGGTCCGACCGGTGTAAGTTGGATATCAGATGTATATTGGCGTCACGAATAGCTTGGCAGTCAGGCTGGCCGTCCTGGCACCTGAATATCCTGCTCAGGTTTAGGTGTGTGGGGAAACAGTAGACCAGGATATGCAGGTGTCAGAACGCTCAGCCTCGCTGCCAAGTTATTTGTGAGGCCAATTACGATAATTATTTATTGAGGGCGGAAAGGTCACTGGCGCTCCATTGTCTCTCCCTTTGGTCAAATAGCTCTACCATGGTGCGAGATACGTCAGAAACTTACATGTGGCTGAAAGAAATGCAAAGCTGAAATGTGCCGTGTTGATGACACAGGTCGGCTTGGCTCGATCCGAGACTCCCCCCCCCCCCTCCCCAAATCTTTCTACCGGAAGATTTGCTTAGAAATTGTTGAAGGTATGTCACACGGAGATAATCTAACCGGTGATTCGCGAATCATCCCAGATAGCGTTAGAGAAACCCTCTACCAGCATTATCAGAATTATATCCCAAAACTTACTATACGCCAGAACCACTTAAAGCTTACCAGCTAATTTCACTGAGAACCACAAGGAGATTTTTTTGTCTATCTCTATAATTGCAAGTCTGCCCACTCTGAACAACGGCACATGGGAGCAAACCATGACCTCGCACGAGCTATCTTGCATATATAGGTGGTGAGAAACAAACCTACATCATACCAAAAATATGTCCGTGTCTTGGTACATTCCCTGTCAATGCTTTAATTTCCTTAATTTTTCATTCTAGTATGACACAAGTTGCATCCCAAGCACGTTGCATCTGTTGGCTAAGATGCTCCCATGTGCCGTTAAGTCTGGATGCCAGCTGACAATCTAGATGTTCTTTTTCAGTCAGCGAGGCAGACAAACTGCAATCGGATTGTATTCTCTCTGAATTTATTTTGATGCGAAAATCTAGGGTCAGGCAAAAGGGAGTGAAATTGCTCGAGGTATGCCTTTATTTCTGGCAACTTTGAGCTCACGTTTACCGCAATATGTCTCTTAAGCATCACATTGCTTCCACGCATACCCGGGTAAACAATGCATGCGTTGCCAACCCTTGAACTCCGCCCCTATGCTCTGGACTCGTCAGTACATTTTCACCCTGGATGCTGAGTGCCTGATGACAAGTTCGAAAAGCCCATTCCCACAAGTTGGTATCGTTGCGGGCTGCCAGGGCACTGACCCATAATGTGTGCCACAAATTGCGGTTATGCATGAAACGTTGGGCGTCCAGCAATAGGTGGCAGGTCAAACACGGCCAGGATGGTTACCCTTCCACCTTCCGTTAATCCAGCAGGCCTGGTTCGCGATATTGTGTCGGAGGATGGTAAGACAATTTTCGGCGTTCCGTGGGGCCCAGGGACAGGCAAGAGAGTTAGTTGGTCTCCCCGTAAAAATTCAGAGCAGGATAGGTTAAAAAGACGATCGGACACCACACCGACCGGTTTGTGGCCCGGGACCGCCAGCGGGGTGGCTGTCGGTCGCAAGTTTTCAACGTGTAAGTCCGTGCAGAACGCCGACTGAGTAAGGTTGAGTAGGTCGGCCATTAATACCCGAGCCCAGATATAAGAGACCGCAGAAAATAACGGAACGTCGCAGCCCAGTGTGACCGAGCCCTGAAGGCAGTAGCGAAAATAGTAGATAACCATACACAATCAAGGGTATCGCGCCAGCCTGGCGCGATACCCTTGTCACAGATGTGGACGGCGGCCATGCGTAAATGAATGGCTGGTGGCGATACACCGCAGCGTACCAGTACACACCCGACGCTACCCAAAACAAAACGGCCAAACCTCACGGCTCGCACCAGTGGCATAGGCGGGAACCAGGAACAAACCGTTAAAGGGCAGTGCAGTTAAGCTGGAGGACATGGGTATGAAGGTCGGCCCAAACGATCACTCCACCGGGCGGCCGCCGTACACGTGCGCCGGCCATGCCCACCAGTGGCCACTCTCACCAGTGGCCACGCCCACCAGTAGCCACGCCCACCAGTGGCCGCGCACGCGAGTGGCCTCGCACACCTGTGGTCGGCCACGCCCACTAGTGGCCGCGAACACCAGTGGCAGGCCACGCCCACCAGTGGTAGTTGCGACAGCAGTAAGCCGCCGGTCGTTCAGGCCTCGCCTCACAAGTGGCCCAGACAAGAGCCGGCCCTCACTACACATGGCGCCCCGGACGAGAGCAGGCCCTCACTACACATGGCGCCCCCGACGAGAGCAGGCCCTCACTACACATGGCACCCCGAACGAGAGCAGGCCCGCACTACACATGGCACCCCAGACGAGAGCCGGTCCGCACTACATATGGCGCCCCCGACGAGAGCAGGCACGCACTACATATGGCACCCCGGACGAGAGCAGGTCCGCACTACACATGGCACCCCGGACGAGAGCAGGCCCGCACTACACATGGCACCCCAGACGAAAGCCGGTCCACACTACACATGGCGCCCGGACGAGAGCAGGTCCGCATTGCACATGGCACCCCAGACGAGAGCCGGTCCGCACTACACATGGCACCCCAGACGAGAGCCGGTCCGCACTACACATGGCACCCCAGACGAAAGCCGGTCCGCACTACACATGGCGCCCCGGACGAGAGCAGGCCCTCACTACACATGGCACCCCGAACGAGAGCAGGCCCGCACTACACATGGCACCCCAGACGAGAGCCGGTCCGCACTACACATGGCACCCCAGACGAGAGCCGGTCCGCACTACACATGGCGCCCCGGACGAGAGCAGGTCCGCACTACACATGGCACCCCGGACGAGAGCAGGGCCGCACTACACATGGCACCCCGGACGAGAGCCGGCCCGGCCCGCCCTACACAATACTCGCTTATCCCTGCCGAGATCATCCATGGATGGTCACGGCAGATTCCAAATAGCAAGCAGCTCGAATACTCGCACTTCGCACACACTCAACTGAATTGTGCACACATCGCCTATAATAATGTTTGTTTGGTCTAATTGCAACTCGCCGTTGAATCCAATAAGAAGCAGATTTCACCACAACCCGAGCCGACATCTCCCACATCCCGTATTGCCCAGCTACAGCAACACAATCCAATTCCTTTCTGGGAAATATATCAGGCTTTTGCATTATATGCAGTTTGTATCTCGTGGTTGCACTGCTTCACTAATCCATGAATTGCCGACGTATATCTGCACAAACACGAAGAACACCGACCTTCGGAATCATGCCTGGTGGAATTTCACCCATGTATGATGTCAGGAGTACGCCTCAACCCATCCTGATCAGAGTCGCTGTGCCGTTCAGTGCAGACTCCAGAGTGGCACAGTGCCACTCAGTGCAGATTGCAGAGTGGCACAGTGCCACTCAGTGCAGACTGCAGAGTGGCACAGTGCCACTCAGTACAGACTGCAGAGTGGCACAGTGCCACTCAGTGCAGACTGCAGAGTGGCATAGTGCCACTCAGTGCAGACTGCAGAGTGGCACAGTGCCACTCAGTGCAGACTCCAGAGTGGCACAGTGCCACTCAGTGCAGACTCCAGAGTGGCGCAGTGCCACTCCGTGCAGATTGTAGAGTGGCACAGTGCCACTCAGTGCAGACTGCAGAGTGGCACAGTACCACTCAGTGCAGACTGCGAGTGGACGTGTCACTAGTGCAGACTCAGAGTGGCACAGTGCCACTCAGTGCAGACTCAGAGTGGCACAGTGCCACTCAGTGCAGACTCCAGAGTGGCGCAGTGCCACTCCGTGCAGATTGTAGAGTGGCACAGTGCCACTCAGTGCAGACTCCAGAGTGGCACAGTGCCACTCAGTGCAGACTGCAGAGTGGCACAGTGTCACTCAGTGCAGACTCCAGAGTGGCACAGTGCCACTCAGTGCAGACTGCAGAGTGGCACAGTGCCACTCAGTGCAGACTGCAGAGTGGCACAGTGCCACTTAGTGCAGACTGCAGGTTGGCACAGTGCCACTCAGTGCAGATTGTAGATAGTGCATGCGGCGGTAGATGACAATTTAAGCGTGTAGGAACTTGCTGAAACAAAGGGGCCATAATATAATGTAAGTTATTGATACGAGGCGGGAAGGGGGGGCTGGCCCGAGCCCGGCGCCAACCAGATCCGACTCCACCGAGCTCATGTCAGCCTTCGTTCCACTCGTGCTGAGCCCCACCCAGACCATGCTCCCGTGCGCCCGACCAGTCACCCCCAGAGGTAACCCCATCAGTCACCCTCAGGTCCGGCCTGGCTGGCGCCCATCTCAGCCAGGCAAGACTCAGCCAAGGCAGAGTATTTCAGCTGAACTGACCTGTGGACGCCATGAGTCATAAGTTTTAGTAATACGTTTTAGTTATTGATCCTGGGCCTGAGAATCGACATCGAATAGTGTTTGAACGACCGACACCCGGTAATTGGATGATGGGGAAGATATTGAACGCCAGTTGCCGCGGCATACAATTGGAAGTCGCTCAATAGCACAATACATTCTGAGTTAACACGCGCGCCAGAGGGCATCACACAACGCGCACCGAAGGGGAGGGGATCCTTAAGATTCGCCCCCTTATGATCTCGGAAACTATTGAAGTAAGAAGCACAAAATGTATGGCGTAGACTACGGCCGTAGTGACGTCGCAATAGTATGAACTTCATGATATTGGGTCAATGTCTTCAGGGTCAAATAAGGTCGCAATCGGCCGCCAGGCCTCGCCTCCACGCCACCGCGGTGACGTGACGGTTAAAAATATATATCCAATCGGATATATATTTTTAAATCCCCCCTTCAACCGTTCCTTCTGGATCCACACCTGAGTAAATAAAGGGCTTCTTGAGAGCTGAAAGGGCCCCCGCTCCCCTTCAGAACATCTTGAGAGGCTGGGTCGCTAGTGGGGACGAGGGAATATGCATATATATATATATATATATATATATATATATATATATATATATATATATATATATATACATCCCATAACCACCGACATATACATTGTTATTCATGCGCTCGTGTCATAGGATAGAAAACGAGGATATCGTAGCACAAACGGGAACAGCTATCACGCATGCACTAACAAGAATCAGTAGATTCATAAATATACGTAATAGCACACCATTGATGATCATAACCTAGAAATGCACTTATGAAGTTTTTAAAATAGACCCTGCAGTCCTGACCCTGCAGCTTACAGGCTATTTCTGTAAGTTGCCATATTGCACTGCTGAATATCGTTCGGCAATCTGTTCAAAGATTTCCCAGTTCGGTACATCGATCTCTGCCTCTCGAACTTCGATCAGGTATTTGGAATGTCTATATGCTTGTCTTGATTCACATTACATCACCTCACATATTCAAGAAATTGTACTTATGCGATCTTATATGGCCGATGTGAAGTGTCCCTGGGCCGACAGAGCGGCTCAAAGCCCTCTGGGTTGAAGGAGAGGACTAAAGCCCCCTGGGTTGAAGGAGATGACCAAAGCCCCCTGGGCTGGCGAGGGGTCCGGATAATTGGAAGGGCTAATGGGCTGTAGTTTTTTCATGGACATTTCCAAGAAGGGGCAAAGACCAACAAAATATACATGACAGCGAAAACTTGGTTGAGATAAGAAATTTGACCATGCAAAGAAGAAATGTGCAACCCAATTGAAGTGGGGGCTCTAGAGTTCATAGCTTTCATCTAAAAAATGATCCTGCGGGCTAATGGAGAGCCCCTGTCAGCAAAAACGACCCGACACAATACAGAGGAACCCAGTGCAAACGGAGGAGGGCTCCCCTGGCCACCAGAGGGGACCACATGGTAATCGGAGCCCCCTCCCGAGTCCATATGACCGGCCCCTATGCCAACTGAATGAGCCCAAATGATATGAAGGGCTTTGGGCTGACGAATGGGGCCCCGTGCCGTTGGAAGACTTTCCGGTCTGGCGGATAGGGCGCCGGCCAGAAATGAGGGCTCTGGGTCAAGGGAGAGGTCCGTGTGCCAATATGCGCCTTATTATGTGCCTTCTTATTGAAATTAGTAGTGAGGTGGTGCATATCACTGAAAGGAGGCACAGTCTACCATGGCCCAGTTTACCTTAGGGTTATCCGATACGTGCTATGTCTTTAGGCCAATCTGTATCTCTTGGAACTGGCACTAAAATAGTCGCTTATACGCACAGTCGTAAAAACGTGCGTATGGGGGAGCTTGCAGGAATCCATGCCCACATTACTCGTGATCATAACCACCAACCCTACGTGACAAAATGGCGCTCTCCCAGACTAATGTTTCATTGGCGTTCCTACCTTCCTACCAATCCTACGTGACAAAATGGTGCTCTTTGCGTTTAATGTTTCATTAGACTGCCTATACCAATCTTACGGGACCAATCCTACGTGACAAAATGGTGCTCTTTGCGTTTAATGTTTCATTAGCCTGCCTATACCAATCTTACGGGACCAATCTTACGGGACAAAATGGTGTTCTCCGCGTCTAATGTTTCAGTAGTGTTCCTACTTCAGATTGTTCCTTCTTGCACATCACCATTTTAGCCATGTATTTTTGATCGAATCACATAGCATTTACGAACAATTCAAACAATAGCAACAGTGACTAAGGCTGGCTGGCGGAGCATCCATATTGGGGAGGGGAGTCCGCGATGTTGACGTGGCTCCGGTTCGTCACCAGAATCTGCCGTAACAGAGAGTCGTGGACACCGCAACTTTTCACATCATCGCCAAGCGGGGTCGCACAATGCGCCGCAGCACGGCAACGTTCCCGTGAGCATTCACTCAGCGAGTCGTTGCCGAGCACATTCCGCCAGCCACTGTCCGACCAGCCGACGCCGCTCCGCGTCTGCAGATGTGACGACGTCGCTGACGGCTCCCACCGGTCGCCGCCGACCGCGTGCCGCGTCCACTGCTGGCCTCAATTCGTCGGCCGGAAGACCCCCGGTCCGTGTTATCGCCGATGTCGACGCGTCCATCGTCGACGTCGACGCGTCGACGATGGACGCAATGGCGCCGCCGCTTTTCAGAACCGGAAGTGGGCCTCATGAGAGCGATCGCGAAGCGTTGCCCAGAGACGGCAGGGGATGAAGTGGGAATGGAAATGCTCTCTGACGAGCCGCGAACATGCAATATGCGGGCACCGTGCGGTGTACATGCAATGGGAAGGGGACGGGTCTGGAACTAGAAAGACTGTTCCAGCTGCATACTCTACGGTGTGCTGCAATTGATAGGTATCATTGGTTTGTGGACAGGAGCCGATACAGGGGGCACTGGGAGCATGTGGTTGCCCCCTCCCCTCCCATCTCTCAACGGATTTGTCGGTCAAGAACGCCCTTTCAGGCCCTCCGGGGAAATGTGCTTCCAGCATGAAAATTCCTGGATCAGTCCCTGTTTTTGGTGGCTCACGTTCATATTTGTTTGCTAACAAATACATGACATGTGCAGCTTCGTGAGTTGTTTTCAATACTTAACTTATGAAGAAAACCCCGATAAAATGTCTTACCACAAAGGGTGTGCAGCTAAGCATAGGAGCGATGCACTTGCAGTAGCATTGAAGAGCATACAATGCATGAGTAGAGAAACTTGCCAATTAGAGTATTATCAGTGTCAACCAACTTAACGAAGCTAGGAAAGAAAACCCATCAGAATGATACTGTAGAATGAATCCAGTTTCAGGAAGACAGAGTGTCCCTCACTTCGCCATGGATCAACTTGGTCATAATTCGCAACATCAATATGTTACGCACGCAGGGATGTTTACATATTCATTTCAACCACGTTGTGGACACCGTTTGGCAGGTAAACAAGACATTTACACCTGCACCCGGGGACCTGGTGAAAAGAACACTTCGGCCCTACAGTGTGGGACTAACCAGAGCCAGACTCTCATACGTCGCTATAGCTGTCCCCGTCTCAGACCGACACTCCCACCTGCCCCCACCTTCAGACCTGGCCAAATCTACCCCCTATCCAGTGTCGCAGCCCACCTCTACCTCTGTTCCAACGTTACAGCCTACTTCTGCCACAGCTCCAGTGTTGCAGCTCACCCACAGACCTGTGGAGTCTACTCCCGCTCCAGTGTTGCAGCTCACCCACAGACCTGCGGAGCCTACTCCCGCTCCCGTGTAGCAGCCTACTCACAGGCCTGACCAAATCTACACCCGCTCCAGTATTGCAGCCCAACAACAGGCCTGACTAAATCTATCCCTGCTCCGGTGTTGCAGCCCACCCACAGACACGGCCGAATCTACCCCCACTCCAGTGTAGCAGCCCACTTCTACCTCCATTCCGATGTAGCAGACTACTTCTGCCACAGCTCCAGCGTTGCAGCACACCCACAGACCTGGTCAAATCTACCTCCGCTCCAGTATAGGAGCCTACCCACAGGCCTGGCTAAGTCTACCCTCGCTCCAGTGTAGCAGCCCACCCACAGACCTGACCAAATCTACCACCGTCCCAATGTAGCAGCCCTGACCTGCTCCAGTGTTCCAGTGTAGCAGCCCACCCCAGCCCTCGTCCATCCAATCTTCGCGTCAGCATGGAAGCCGTGCTCAAAGTCGCAATGCTCAGCAAACCGCTCCACCTTCTGAGTACTGGCAATCCAGGTCACGTGACACCACATAAGCCCCTGCAGCGGTTGGCCGGGTCAGAGCAGTTGCAGATGCGCCTCAGGTACAGCGGCGAACCGACCATTGTCGTGGCTACCCCACATTCTGTGTTTGGCCACGATAGCAGTTGCAGATGCGCCTCAGGTACAGCGGCGAACCGACCATTGTCGTGGCTACCCACACCTCTTGTTCGGCCACGAGTAGCAGTTGCAGATGCGCCTCAGGTACAGCGGCGAACCGACCATTGTCGTGGCTACCCCACATTCTGTGTTTGGCCACGGGTAGCAGTTGCAGATGCGCCTCAGGTATAGCAGCGAACCGACCATTGTCGTGGCTACCCCACATTCTGTGTTTGGCCACGGGTAGCAGTTGCAGATGCGCCTCAGGTACAGCGGCGAACCGACCATTGTCGTGGCTACCCCACATTCTGTGTTTGGCCACGGGTAGCAGTTGCAGATGCGCCTCAGGTACAGCGGCGAACCGACCATTGTCGTGGCTACCCCACATCCTGTGTTTGGCCATTCTCCTGTGTTTGGCACGGTAGCAGTTGCAGATGCGCCTCAGGTACAGCAGCGAACCGACCATTGTCGTGGCTACCCCACATTCTGTGTTTGGCGACGGGTAGCAGTTGCAGATGCGCCTCAGGTACAGCGGCGAACCGACCATTGTCGTGGCTACCCCACATTCTGTGTCTGGCCACGGGTAGCAGCTCTGGTCACTCTGAACCCACCGAGTAGACACATTCACGGACTGAGGCAGTATTTTCATGCAACACCCGCAGGTGCAATGTAGAACACACCACGGATTAGATGGATTTCGAATCAGGATGGAGTATGGACATAATATATAGGATTATATAACAACATAAAGCAATAGTTGTTACATAACTTGCGGATCGAATTTGACGACTGGCTTGTGATCCAAATATTGGTCGACAGCACTGAAATCTCACCATAAAAAGCACAAATACGATGAGCAATACTGGCCATACCTTGGAGCAGTAGCGTTCGCCGATGCTGCTGATGTACCTGCTTAATCATCATATGATAACTAAGTATGGCATTGCTTAATTGCCATGGCAACTATACAAAAAGACACCAAGAGCAAAGTTCAATTTGTAGCTTATGCACAGGAGGAACATGGACACCAAGCACTTTCTCCTACATTAACCCTCAATGACTGACACTAGACATGTTCTACCAGAGCTGCGACATTGATGCTTTGAAAACGAGGAAGAAATTGTAGGAAATTACTCTATGATAATAACGCTGCATAAATGGAAAATACAAAAAGTTATATAAACTCTAGCAATGTAGGGAACTCAAAAACAGGGAGCTCAGCACAACCCGAAATACAACCAATGTACAACTGAATGCCCCGAAATAACAAGGACAAGGAAAGAGTCACTGAAAGAGCGCATAGTGCAAAAGTTTATCGCATGGCATCTCAAAGTCAAATAAAATTAATTTGCTTATTAATGGCAAGGGTTATGAGCCGCTGTGAAGGTAGATCTTTGAAACGTTCATCGCATCAGTTCGCATAACGTGTGCTTAAGATTTCCATTTTTCGAGTAAATTAGACCATTACAAGAGTAAACTTTCCGGTGCAGCAGTCATGAATAGGATCGAACACGCCGCCAGCGTATATCCCGATCGCATGGAATCGGTAGCTGGAATTCGTGCAATGCTCAATAGTAATGCTATTTGAAGAAGGTGTTTCCACCAGTTTCCACCAGTTACACTTTGGTAGCGGCCACACTATGATCACTTGCAGATGCTTCGCCTGTCTGCCCAGCCGTATATTGTGCTTAAAGAAGTGATACTGCTGTTTTTTGCTTAGGAAGATGATGTGCTTTGAACTTGGCGTGAACACCGTTAATAGCCTTGGCTAGGTCAGAACACGTGCAGCCTTCAAATATTGTCTTCTAGATTGATGGCTTCGGGAACTTATTTTGTCCCTGTTTAGCTTAACCAAGCATTATATACTTCCCCAATTACTCCTCAAACTTCTAATTTCCTTCATGCCCTCCCCCATTCATCTTGCGGATGTATGCGGCATACTTCATCCAGTCTTCGATTTTGTGCGCTCAGCGTTCGGCTTTCACATATCTCCAGACTTGGCACACTCACATATTGTTATATATATGGCACACACTTGGCCATCTGGTCGGACAAAGGCCTAGATTTAACATACCTCATTGTCTTTGTGCATGTAAAGATTGCATCCAGTCGTATGACATATATATATATATATATATATATATATATATATATATATATATATATATATATATATATATATATATATATATATATATATATATATATATATATATATATATATATATATATATATGTACATATATGTATATATATTTGTATTTATATGCCAATGTGCATTCCGAAGGATATGGTCCGGGAAGCAGGGGGCCGGCTCAATGTGCTTCGGTCGGACTATGGGACAACCCTAAAGTCAGCGACAGGTCAAACCAGTGTCCGGTGTCAAAATTTAATCGACACCTGACGCCTGCACAGCAGAGGATGCTGGCCAGGCTGGCCAGCAGCGGCGCCGGAGTGATCAAAGGATGCTGGCCAGCAGCGGCGCCGGAGTGATCAGAGGATGCTGGCCAGCAGCGGCGCCGGAGTGATCAGAGGATGCTGGCCAGCAGTGGCGCCGGAGTGATCAGAGGATGCTGGCCAGCAGCGGCGCCGGAGTGATCAGAGGATGCTGGCCAGCAGCGGCGCCAGAGTGATCAGAGGATGCTGGCCAGCAGCGGCGTCGCAGTGATCAGAGGATGCTGGCCAGCAGCGGCGCCGGAGTGATCAGAGGATGCTGGCCAGCAGCGGCGCCGGAGTGATCAGAGGATGCTGGCCAGCAGCGGCGCCAGAGTGATCAGAGGATGCTGGCCAGCAGCGGCGCCGGAGTGATCAAAGGATGC
The DNA here is from genome assembly GCA_034440615.1 of Ashinkailepas kermadecensis. Classification (NCBI taxonomy): domain Eukaryota; kingdom Metazoa; phylum Arthropoda; class Thecostraca; family Neolepadidae; genus Ashinkailepas; species Ashinkailepas kermadecensis. The sequence continues at coordinate 60,435 of JAOTOM010004131.1, forward strand.
TGGCCAGCAGCGGCGCCGGAGTGATCAGAGGATGCTGGCCAGCAGCGGCGCCGGAGTGATCAAAGGATGCTGGCCAGCAGCGGCGCCGGAGTGATCAGAGGATGCTGTCCAGCAGCGGCGCCAGAGTGATCAGAGGATGCTGGCCAGCAGCGGCGCCGGAGTGATCAGAGGATGCTGGCCAGCAGCGGCGCCGGAGTGATCAGAGGATGCTGGCCAGCAGCGGCGCCGGAGTGATCAGCACCTGATTCACATGGCCTTCAACTTTTGCTTGGTCTTCAACAGGGCATCACTGGCACGGCGATAGTCTATGCATCATTGCAGAGGACAGAAGTGGGACAGTAGTGCTACACAACACTCGCACACGGCCGCCAGCGCAGACCTGAACACTGAGTCGGTGCGCCAGGCTGTGTCTGCGCACCAGCTGGTAGCGGCGTCTGTGTGGCGCCCACACCACTCGGCGAGTAACAACGTCGGCTCGTCTGGCATCCTCGCTGCATAAACACTGCGCCACACGCCGTTGACGGCTCCCGTCTGCTCACCTGCACGTGACCGACGGCTCCCATCTGCTCACCTGCACGTGACCGACGGCTCCCGACTGCTCACCTGCACGTGACCGACGGCTCCCGTCTGCTCACCTTCACGTGACCGACGGCTCCCGACTGCTCACCTGCACGTGACCGACAGCTCCCGTCTGCTCACCTGCACGTGACCGACGGCTCCCGTCTGCTCACCTGCACGTGACCGACGGCTCCCGTCTGCTCACCTGCACGTGACCGACGGCTCCCGTCGCTCACCTGCACGTGACCGACGGCTCCCGTCTGCTCACCTGCACGTGACCGACGGCTCCCGTCTGCTCACCTGCACGTGACCGACGCGACAATGCTGCTCCTGGAGCCGCCAGTGTTCCCAGTGCTCCGGCTCGTGGCAAGGCGCACCGAGTCGACTGGGCGGACTGGGTGGACTGGGCAGGCAGACTGGGTGGACTGGACAGGCAGGCTGGGTGGACTGGGCAGGCAGACTGGGTGGACTGGACAGGCAGGCTGGGTGGACTGGACAGGCAGGCTGTACCTGCACTGGACAGGCAGGCTGGGTGGACTGGACAGGCAGGCTGGGTGGACTGGACAGGCAGGCTGGGTGACAACTGGACTCGGACAGGCAGGCTGGGCTGGACTGGACAGGCAGGCTGGGTGGACTGGACAGGCAGGCTGGGTGGACTGGACAGGCAGGCTGGGTGGACTGGACAGGCAGGCTGGGTGGACTGGACAGGCAGGCTGGGTGGACTGGACAGGCAGGCTGGGTGGACTGGACAGGCAGGCTGGGTGGACTGGACAGGCAGGCTGGGTGGACTGGACAGGCAGGCTGGGTGGACTGGACAGGCAGACTGAGCGGACTGGGCAGGCAGGCTGAGTGGACTGGACAGGCAGGCTGGGTGGACTGGACAGGCAGGCTGGGTGGACTGGACAGGCAGGCTGGGTGGACTGGGCAGGCAGGCTGGGTGGACTGGGCAGGCAGACTGAGCGGACTGGGCAGGCAGGCTGAGTGGACTGGGCAGGCAGGCTGGGTGGACTGGACAGGCAGGCTGGGTGGACTGGACAGGCAGACTGAGCGGACTGGGCAGGCAGGCTGAGTGGACTGGACAGGCAGGCTGTGTGGACTGGACAGGCAGGCTGGGTGGACTGGGCAGGCAGGCTGGGTGGACTGGACAGACTGAGCGGACTGGACAGGCAGGCTGGGTGGACTGGACAGGCAGGCTGGGTGGACTGGACAGGCAGGCTGTGTGGACTGGACAGGTAGACTGTACAGTGTCCGGTCGTCAGCTCCGTGAGATCTCAGGATTTATCGACGGCATGATGATATTTATATAAAATGGTCATGCATGCATTGCTAATGCGAACATATGCATACTTTAATGTGCATGTATATATATATATATATATATATATATATATATATATATATATATATATATATATATATATATATATATATTTGTATATATATATACGCATGCGCTGAAATAAGGGATGTGCCAGATCACGAAGATCGTTTCTGGTTATGATACCGGGGCAGGATGGGTGGGGAAGGGGGAATGGAGAAGGGAGAGGGGAGAAGGAGAAGGGGAAGGTGAAGGGAGAAGCAGAAAGGGGAGGGGGGGGGTTTCTGATTGACAGCGGATATTTTCCACTTGTTTCAAGGTTAACAAAAAGAACTCTCTCGTCCAAGTGAAATATGCGGCTATAACCGGCTCATTCACCTTTTGCAGCTGATTTCTAATATGCCACTCGGTGGCCAAATGATGCTGGAAGACAGAACGCTCTGGAGATAATGCTAGTAATGCCACAGTGATGATTACCGTGGGGTAAGTTTTTACCTTGTTTGTGTTAGGCTTCTGCATATCATTGCGGTGCACTTCTACATGCTCTTCTCCAAAGATATCCCGCGCGGTAACACGCCTTACCGGCGTTACCTTACTATCGATAATGTTCACCTTTGCCGATACCAGTTTGGTGCTTGGATCCTGCTGCTGGCTGATGCCTGCTGCTGCTGCTGGCTGATGCCTGCTGCTGGCTGATCCTGCTGCTGGCTGATCCTGCTGCTGGCTGATGCCAGTTGCTGCTGCTGGCTGATCCTGCTGCTGGCTGATCCTGCTGCTGGCTGATGCCAGTTGCTGCTGCTGACTGATGCCTGCTGCTGGCTGATCCTGCTGCTGGCTGATCCTGCTGCTGGCTGATCCTGCTGCTGGCTGATCCTGCTGCTGGCTGATCCTGCTGCTGGCTGATCCTGCTGCTGGCTGATGCCTGCTGCTGGCTGATCCTGCTGCTGGCTGATGCCTGCTGCTGGCTGATCCTGCTGCTGGCTGATCCTGCTGCTGGCTGATCCTGCTGCTGGCTGATCCTGCTGCTGGCTGATGCCTGCTGCTGGCTGATCCTGCTGCTGGCTGATCCTGCTGCTGGCTGATCCTGCTGCTGGCTGATCCTGCTGCTGGCTGATGCCAGTTCGACAACAACTTCCTCTCCGCATTTTCTCCCAGTGACGACTATTGTTCTTCCTGTCCTGATCGCCGCTCCAAATCGGAGACTTCTCGTAATTCAAGTTGGCGCCAGTGAACCATGGAAATAAAGATTGGCACGCTAATTTCACCAACCCACGTCTTGCACAACATCCCTCTCTAATAATGCCTTGCATTTATGTTGTCTTGCGGTGAATGTGGTGGGGTGGTCACGTGACTTAACCTGCCTGCCTTTGGATGGGGGCGATGTGGGAGTGCCTGCCTTGAGATTTGGGCGATGTGGGAGTGCCTGCCTTGCGATGGGGGACGATGTGGGAGTGGCGAGTTTTGATCCACAGTTCTCAGAGACTATTATTGTCTCGATAGACACATGCCATCTGTAGGACTCCGGCAAGCATGGCTCTGACGCTGATATGACTGATAAGCAGTCCTAAGCAGTCCTCCTGAACAGCTCTAAGCAGTCCTTCTAAACATTCCTCCTCAACAGTCCTAAGTAGTCCTCTTAAGCAGTCCTCGTAAGCAGTTCTCCTAAGCAGTCCTCTTAAGCAGTCCGAAGCATTCCTCCTAAACAGTCCTCCCAAGCAGTGTTAGAAAGCTTTCGGCCGGGTGAGAGGCACAGTTCACTGTTTCGTGAGCAGGCAGCTTCCGGTCGCCACAACATCCGCGCGAAGTTATAGGGAGATACACCCGAAACGTGGTGCGGAGATACACCCGAAACGTGGTGCGGAGATACACCCGAAACGTGGTGGGGAGATGCACCCGAACGTCGCCGAAACGTGGTGCGGAGATGCACCCGAAACGTGGTGGGGAGATACACCCGAAACGTGGTGCGGAGATACACCCGAAACGTATCACCGAACGTGGGGGAGATCACCAAACGTCATAGAAACGTGGTGGGGAGATGCACCCGAAACGTGGTGCGGAGATACACCCGAAACGTGGTGGGGAGATACACCCGAAACGTGGTGCGGAGATACACCCGGAACGTGGTGGGGAGATGCACCCGAAACGTGGTGCGGAGATACACCCGAAACGTGGTGGGGAGATACACCCGAAACGTGGTGCGGAGATACACCCGAAACGTGGTGGGGAGATGCACCCGAAACGTGGTGGGGAGATGCACCCGAAACGTGGTGCGGAGATACACCCGAAACGTGGTGGGGAGATGCACCCGAAACGTGGTGGGGAGATGCACCCGAAACGTGGTGCGGAGATACACCTGAAACGTGGTGGGGAGATGCACCCGAAACGTGGTGCGGAGATGCACCCGAAACGTGGTGGGGAGATGCACCCACGGCTGCGAATTACAGCAATATTACCGATGGGCCACAAACTGACAATTGCATTGGTGAAGGAAGAGCCGCGGGGTATATTGCGTAAATAAGTGATCAGCCGGCAACATTCAGATTAAGCGAGCATCACCAGGAGCCATGTAGACATACTCCGTACGGTAAGAACGGAACATGTCTACTATTATTGGATTACATACTATTATTATGGAATATAATTAGAGAAACTTACTGCAACCTAGTAGCCTTACTGAATATTCAATGGAGTGTAGATGCAACCTAAAGTGTTTATCGGTGCTTAAACTACCAGAGTAATAAATCCGAACTCGACTCTACAAATTCCCATACACTCCATCAGCATGAACATAAGTCAGATCAGGAGGCGTTTGGTCCCAACTTCAACATGAACATGAGTCAGATCAGGAGGCGTTTGGTTCCAACTTCAACATGAACATGAGTCAGATCAGGAGGCGTTTGGTCCCAACTTCAACATGAGCAGGAGTCAGATCAGGAGGCGCTTGTTCCCAACGTCGCTGAAATCACCACAGGTGTCTGACCATACCGAAATATCGGCACCCAACTGGACACTGAAATAAAACATCGGAGTTTCGCAGATTCAGAAGATTTTTGCTAATGTTTTGCCAGTTTTTTTTGTATTGTTCATACCTGTGTGCTCAATTTGTTTTCGTTTGCTATCGTTGATTTCAGAACAAAGAGCAATTATTCTCACTTGAATATATCCTCAACCCATTCGTTGGATCCGGTGATTTCAAAAACACTGACGACTGCGAAGAGCTGCATGACCGGTGTAGTCGATGCGCCCCAGATCCCCACTAATTCTCAGAACGTAAAAGAAAAGCGCACAAAATCACGTAACAAAATGAACCCAGAATAGGGCTGAGGAACCACGAGAGATTCAATTACGCCCTGAGCGGCAATTTTGTGAAAGCATGGGTTGCCTAATTGGCCATGGAGGTTCATTATGTGCGCAATGTTCCAGGATATGGGATGCTGGAGAGGGAGATGTGCTGCTATCTCTTCTAACTTCCTCTAATGGTCGGCAAGTTCCGGGTCTTACAGCACTCATGAAGCTCCATAGCACTGGCTTATTGAGTGCGGGGACAACTGAAAAGTTCCACATTTTCACCTTGGGGAACAACGTTTATCGATTTTCGTAGCCATAAATGTCTGGGTACCTGAAATTCCCACTTTATTCGAACCAGGTCAAGTTCATGGTAATACTACCCATTCCTTAGGAAGACAGAACACCGATACAGATGATAGGAAACGCCACGCAACGCCACGCTGATGATGCACACCATTAACTGCGCCCGGCTGGATGACAGATAATCACATCTGGCCGCATCCAGTGACAAATAATCACATGACGTCTGGTCACATCTGGTCACAGATAATGGTGACAGAAAATTACATACATCTGGTTGATGCGCCTAAAGCTCAATTTAAAACCAACTACTTCTCGTCCTTTATCCCCTTTGGACCAACCAACAACCAACTTCCCGTCTTCCCTCTGCTCCTTTCGATCGTCCCACAACCAACTTGCCCTCTTCCCCATTATACCAACCAACAATCAACTCCTATCTCTCCCTCTTCCTCCTTTCGACCAGCCAACAACCAACGACCAATAACGACAACCAACAACCACCAACGACCACAACGATCTATCTCTCTCCATCTCCCCCCCACCTCTCTCTCTCTCTCTCTCTCTCTCTCTCTCTCTCTCTCTCTCTCTCTCTCTCTCTCTCTCTCTCTCTCTCTTTCCTCTTTCGTTCAACTTTATAAGCTTCCGCTTGTAGACATAGAACTACGTCAGCTTGCTCACTCTGTCTAAAAAATATTTATTTCCGCCCTCCATGCCGGTCACCGGTCTCATTCTAGACCTGGTCTCTTGTCGGGCTCGAATCATATTCTGTCCCTGGTCTCTGCCGGTCTCCGGTCCCATTATGTTCATGGTCTCTGTCGGTCTGTGATCTATGTTGGTCTCCGGTTTCACTCGGTCTGTCGCTTCATTCTGTCTTTCGTGTTGTCATCGTCTATTTGCCCTTGGCATGTTTACTGGGGTGCCATTTCCAAGCGTGTAATTGGTATTTTCCTTCCTCTTTTATCTTCGCCCGTTGAACCAACTGCCTTCAGCACATGTGAGCAGACTCTTCTAATTATGGTGTGTGTGCTTTTTTATACCTGTTCGCTGTCTCAGGCTTAGTCATCTTCCAAAAGCGGTTACTACGAATTTAATTAAATTCATTACCCGGGTAAAACTTCCGTGAATAATGTACCAATGTTCTCTTTGTCAGCACAGAATCCCGTGCATTATTTTGTCCTCGATTTTTGACTGGGTGTACTTCGAAAGAAGGGTGCCCAAAACCACAGAAAAGGACACTTTGGGTGCATGAAATGGGCACTATTTGCAGACCATTGTGCAGAAGTGCACGCATAATTTTGGTGAGGGAAAGTTCGAAACACCTAACCACTGAGGGCAGCGTAACCTATTAAGATCGTATCAAATTAATCTGAGGGCACTACGACTTGCTAGAAAAGCCCCGTAGCGCCAGCAAGGGACACTTAGAACAGTAGTAGGGCAATCCACTTTGTTGAAAGGTACTCTGAGCTATGAAGGACATCCCTGATGTTACCAAGCACTGCCCTGGCCGCTCAATGTGCAACTTGAGCTGACAGAAGATCACAGCGAGCCGTCAAATGGACATCCGAATGTCTCAGGAGGGCACCACAACCTCTCAACAATCTAAGGCATAATCTATCAGTTGGGAAAATGGGCTAGAGCCAAACACATATTTCACTTCCTTGATCCGATCCAATCAGATTCCATAAATGGGCAATCCATATCCAATCCAAGCTTATTGACAACCCAGCCTGCAACACCAATACAAACTGATATTTAACAAAAAAGAGATTCTACAGAAGCAGCGCAAACATGTAGATTCGGGGTCAAGCCTAAATCAATCCAAATCCGACGTTATGTCAAAGTTCGATCCAATCTGTTCCAAGTCTAATTCAATCAGAAATCCGTGCGGATAACCCGAGCCATGCTTCCAGCTGGGTGGTCTGCCAGTACCCGGAACACGAGTCAGTTGACGGCGACCTCGACCCAGCCAGGAACGGCTGTTGCGAGTGGCACGATCACCAATAAACTAGCATGATGCCGCCGGCCAACCACCAAACGACGTATCCAATATCGGCGACCGTCGGTCCAGGAATGGACATCTTGAGCGCACACTCACATGCGGCCCAGTCGCGCCCCTTGTAATGCTGGCTAGCTGGACGTTTTTCGCGTTGCCGACGTAGACGTGTGACCATGGTCACCAACTCAGGTCGTCACCCTCATTCGCAAGGGGTGAGGAGTGTACGCCAATTGAAGTGTGGTTTTGGTGTTCGATTCCAAGGTGTATGGCTGTAGTTGGCGTGTATTTGACGTAGCTGATCTATCTTCCCTTACTAAAATGCCTGAAAAATGTCACCTGCTCGTGATACGAGAATACCAAACTATAATGTCATTGATCGCCTATGCTCCTCACTGGTTGTCAATATCCGCTGGCGCAGGCATTAGCGCGCTGTTCCAAGCTGTTCGCATGTTACCACAACTTTTCCCCTCTTCCATTCCAGCTCATGTGCCTCTGCTTTGTTCCTAAACGGCCACTTGATACCTTTTGCGCTTCAGGTCCCCATTTCGCAAAACCATCACCACTGTTCCCCAATGCATACCACGCCCACCCTCAGTGAGAACACACTGCCGACACCAGACGAACGGTAATCACCAACCTCGCCATGCAGCCACCAAACTCGCCATGCTCATGCAGCTGGGGCCCGGATTTCAGTGCCAAATCAAGCTAAGCGCCGTAATAGATGTGGCTCATCGACCGGTTTGAGTAGACGAAATTCCTGGAGCGCGGCGCAGCCAGGCTCCGCCGACGGCCGCCGGCAAGTCCAATCTGGCCACTTCAAACTCGCCGCCGGCCAAACCCGGCCCACTCCTCTCATCACCCGGCCCGGTTAGAGTGGCGCCACTCCTCACCCGCAGTGTTGTCACTCCTCACCCGGTCAGAGTGGTGCCACTCCTCACCCGGCCCGGTCAGAGTGGTGCCACTCCTCACCCGGCCCGGTCAGAGTGGCACCACTCTTCACCCGGCCCGGTCAGAGTGGTGCCACTCTTCACCCGCCCCGGTCAGAGTGGCACCACTCTTCACCCGGCCCGGTCAGAGTGGCGCCACTCCTCACCCGCAGTGTTGTCACTCCTCACCCGGCCTGGTCAGAGTGGCACCATTCTTCACCCGACCCGGTTAGAGTGGCGCCACTCCTCACCCGCAGTGTTGTCACTCCTCACCCGGTCAGAGTGGTGCCACTCCTCACCCGGCCCGGTCAGAGTGGCACCACTCTTCACCCGACCCGGTCAGAGTGGTGCCACTCCTCACCCGGCCCGGTCAGAGTGGCACCACTCTTCACCAGACCCGGTCAGAGTGGTGCCACTCCTCACCCGGCCTGGTCAGAGTGGCACCACTCTTCACCCGACCCGGTCAGAGTGGTGCCACTCCTCACCCGGCCCGGTCAGAGTGGCACCACTCTTCACCCGACCCGGTCAGAGTGGTGCCACTCCTCACCAGGTCCGGTCAGAGTGGCACCACTCCTCACCCGGCCCGGTCAGAGTGGCACCACTCTTCACCCGACCCGGTCAGAGTGGTGCCACTCCTCACCCGGCCCGGTCAGAGTGGTGCCACTCCTCACCCGGCCCGGTCAGAGTGGCACCATTGTGGTTGGGTATGCTGAGTCTGCTCTGTTTGGTCGGGTGTGCTGTCTGTTGTGTGGTTGGGTAGGTCCGGTCAGAGTGGTGCCACTCCTCACCCGGCCTGGTCAGAGTGGCACCATTGTGGTTGGGTATGCTGAGTCTGCTCTGCTTGGTTGGGTATGCTGAGTCTGCTCTGCTTGGTCGGGTGTGCTCTCTGTTGTGTGGTCGGGTGTGCTGTCTGTTGTGTGGTTGGGTATGCTGAGTCTGCTCTGCTTGGTTGGGTATGCTGAGTCTGCTCTGCTTGGTCGGGTGTGCTCTCTGTTGTGTGGTCGGGTGTGCTGTCTGTTGTGTGGTTGGGTGTGCTGAGTCTGCTCGGCTTGGTCGGGTGTGCTGTCTGTTGTGTGGTTGGGTGTGCTGAGTCTGCTCGGCTTGGTCGGGTGTGCTGTCTGTTGTGTGGTTGGGTGTGCTGAGTCTGCTCGGCTTGGTCGGGTGTGCTGTCTGTTGTGTGGTTGGGTATGCTGAGTCTGCTCTGCTTGGTCGGGTGTGCTGTCTGTTGTGTGGTTGGGTATGCTGAGTCTGCTCGGCTTGGTCGGGTGTGCTGTCTGTTGTGTGGTTGGGTATGCTGAGTCTGCTCGGCTTGGTCGGGTGTGCTCTCTGTTGTGTGGTTGGGTATGATGAGTCTGCTCTGCTTGGTCGGGTGTGCTGTCTGTTGTGTGGTCGGGTGTGCTGAGTCTGCTCGGCTTGGTCGGGTGTGCTGTCTGTTGTGTGGTCGGGTGTGCTGTCTGTTGTGTGGTTGGGTGTGCTGAGTCTGCTCGGCTTGGTCGGGTGTGCTCTCTGTTGTGTGGTCGGGTGTGCTGTCTGTTGTGTGGTTGGGTATGCTGTCTGTTGTGTGGTCGGGTGTGCTGTCTGTTGTGTGGTTGGGTATGCTGTCTGTTGTGTGGTTGGGTATGCTGTCTGTTGTGTGGTCGGGTGTGCTCTCTGTTGTGTGGTCGGGTGTGCTGTGTGTTGTGTGGTTGGGTATGCTGAGTCTACTCTGCTTGGTCGGGTGTGCTGTCTGTTGTGTGGTTGGGTATGCTGAGTCTGCTCGGCTTGGTCGGGTGTGCTCTCTGTTGTGTGGTCGGGTGTGCTGTCTGTTGTGTGGTTGGGTATGCTGTCTGTTGTGTGGTCGGGTGTGCTCTCTGTTGTGTGGTCGGGTGTGCTGTCTGTTGTGTGGTTGGGTATGCTGTCTGTTGTGTGGTCGGGTGTGCTGAGTCTGCTCGGCTTGGTCGGGTGTGCTGTCTGTTGTGTGGTTGGGTGTGCTGAGTCTGCTCTGCTTGGTCGGGTGTGCTGTCTGTTGTGTGGTTGGGTGTGCTGAGTCTGCTCGGCTTGGTCGGGTGTGCTGTCTGTTGTGTGGTTGGGTGTGCTGAGTCTGCTCGGCTTGGTCGGGTGTGCTGTCTGTTGTGTGGTTGGGTATGCTGAGTCTGCTCTGCTTGGTCGGGTGTGCTGTCTGTTGTGTGGTTGGGTGTGCTGTCTGTTGTGTGGCTGGGTGTGCAATGCCTGCCTCACAAGAGATAAACTTTTTTTATTACTACCGATGAGGTCAAATTTTACGAAACGCACCTGAGCTCTGATGCTATGGGTTGACTCAGTGTGATGTGCTCCACAGGAAGCACAGCTAAATCCATGGTCTACTGCAGACTGGCATTGGCACTGACACCGACACATACACACATGATTATACACACATAACCCACACAGAACAGAACCCAGAACAAAATGAATTGGCCTTTGGCCCCACTAAAAAAAAGCTAGGAATGCTAGCTGTGGAAATTAAAATTTGTCTGTGTGCACCCCAGGCATCTTATATGGATTGTCAAAGACACATAAAGCCTCTGTTCGTTTAAGACAATATTCCTGCTTGCGGCACAATTGCATACAAGCTAGCAAAGCGCATTGTGCCTGTGGTTTGTAATATCACAAAAAAATGAGCATACCGTTCAGAATTTATTGTTTTCAGTTTGCCAAAGAGATTAATTACCCTTATCAACATTGATGACACGATTTGCATGGCCAGCTTTGATGTAGAAACTTTATTTACTAACATCCCTTTAAAAATACAATATATATATGCATCCGCGCTAACACGATTTAAGACGTCATCGGAATTTCGACCAGGTATTTCGACTATCTTATTGAGTTCTCTGTTTTTAACTCGTTCTGTATGTTTGACCACAAGTTATACAAACAGAAGGAAGGAGTTGACACGGGCTTGCCGTTATGTCCCACCTCCGCCAACATCTTCATGTGCTTCCACGAAAAGAGGCCGTTAGATTCATTTTCCACGGAATTTAGGCCATTGTTTAACGTCGCAATGTAGATGACGCTCATGTCGACTTATTTCAACACCTCCTGAACGGTCAGCGTCCCAACATCAACTTCACGAATGAAGGACAAAAACAACAGAACTTCCCTCCTTCTTGAACCTCCTAATTACTAGAGATAATGGCCGCCTTTCCACATCTGTTGAGCGTCAGCCCACTTTCTCGGGACTAGTAACTAGTTTTTTTTTAGCCACATGCCTCGCTCCACAAAAGCTATCATCTACACCTCCATTTCAGGACGTTCCAGCTAAGCTCCACATATGCACTATTCAACATTGAGCTGCAGTTTCTCAGGGCGTTGTTCAAATGTAATGCATTGCCAGTCCACCTGATAAACCACTACATCAAAACGTTCCTCGAATCTATATTCATTAGGAAGTCTACCATGCACACAGTTCCAAACTCCCAAAATACTTAGTTTTCCGTTTTTTTCGGACGCGTGTCTGATAGTGTGAGATTTGAGCTTATCCGATTACTGGCAAAATTTGACCCATATGCCCATATAACCATAATACATGAACGCCAAGATAATTTTAGCGAATTATCTCCCAATCGGTTCGTTTTTCAGATTTAAGGATATGATTCCTAAATGCCGTTTATCCTAAGCAGTGTATCGCTTTAGTTATTCCTCGTGTCGTACCCTCGGCCTACCCTGCGTAGTCTATACTGCAGGGTATAACAGGAACTGCTCCGACCGCACTCAGGGTCTCCTTTACGCCGATGCCCAGTATCCATGTCGAGGACGATGCAGCATAACCCGAGATGAAAACAAAGCATGTTGTGCTCTGGCCGTTAAATATATAAGCATTGTTCTAACGCTGGAGGAGGGAGAATGGAATGAGGTAACACCAACACAAGTAATTTGACACATATTCCTAATTAACACACGTTCTGAAATGCAGCTGTTCACCAATTCAGTTTCTACAGCTATATTGGGCACGTGTGGATTATGTTGCATACCCCAAAAATACGGGAGAATCAGAGCAATTGACAAATACAACGCGAAATTCCCAACTCATAGCACCATTGATATCATCTGATATAGAGATAATTGACCTATGGCCGATCAATTTGCGAACGAGAAATTGCCAAGCCACCCTGAAGAATTACGTCTTCGGCCTTTATTTCCAGCGAGGCCAAAGCCAGAGTTCAGTTTGTTCTGCACTCATACAGTCATAAGGCTGTGAGATTGAGCGACCCGACACGGCCCAATCTGAACGTCATACACTTGACAGGCTTATAACTTCGCAACCAGACGTCACAGAGTTTTGAAGCTTGCCCTGTTATATTGTCTCATCTTAGGGATTTGTGGTGTTATATTTTGGGGTCAGTGAAATGATGGGGTTTACTACGAAACGAATTGCTTCGGGGCACGGATAGAGACCCCAGGAAGGTTAAAATATTTAGATTATCGAGTGATTTGTTGGACCCTCCCTGAAGTCTTCCTGGGAGCATCTTACTTTGCCAGAAAATTCAATTAAATCGAGGGTAATGAATGATAGGGACTGAGAGAAACTCCAATCGGATGTCTTTTTCATCATTGGCTTCTTTGATTGCTAATTAGACGACTTTTCTTGTTGTTGAGGCCCGGTGAAATCTGAAGGTTTCCACACATGCCTCGGGGCATGCTTTTCATGACCTTTAGACATTGTTGTAGCGTCATCACAAATATGTTGAAATATCAATCTTCAGACACATGCACTCAAGGCAGATGTGCAAATACAAATACAGATGTACTCACAGCTTCATGTTCGAAGGAAGCCAAAAATCAGAAGTGTTTCCAGGGCACGAAAAGAAGGGATTTTGACAGTGGAGGTATCAAGTGAGTGATTTTTTTAGTTGGGTAGGAACGATACAGATTCCTAGAAAGGTAGAACCAGGTATGAAATATGCCTAACTGGATGCTTGAGAACAAAAGAAAAACCAGAGGTGATTCTAGGTCCTGGGAAAAGAGCTTGATGTTCCGAAACAAACTGAGAATCAAGGGTGGCTCCAGGACTCGGGAAGCAGGGCGGGTTAAACTAGGGTCTCCGCCTCGTACGAGACATACCTATAGGGACGGTCAAATGCATATTAGCATGCATAGCATGCATAGCATAGCATAGCATAGCAATGTCGCTGACCTGGATCACGCATCACGGCTTGGGGCACAACAATGGACAATGTCACTGACCTGGATCACACCTCACGGCTTGCCGCACAACAATGGACAATGCAACTAACCTGGATCACACGTCACGGCTTGCCGCACCACAATGGACAATGTCACTGAGCCGGATCACACGTCACGGCTTGCCGCACCACAATGGACAATGCCACTGAGCCGGATCACACGTCACGGCTTGCCGCACCACGTCCAGATAACGCGCTAGCGCGACTGTCGCAACGCTGCACACGTTTCATCTTTCCCAGGACATGCATTTGAACTCGCGCCATGCCTGCAATGGAAGATTCATTATCAGTCATATATCATTCATGAATGATCCGAATGTGATGGAAAATTGGACATTTTCACAATGGTCAAGACACCTAAACATATATTTTCAAAGAAGGCTGGCTATAAATCGGCGCATTGCACTTAGGCAATCCAATTTCCATGATATTTAATAATATGGTTGACATAGGTTATGGAACGCTTTCAGACCTGTGGCGTAGTGTCCCATTAAAATAGAAAGCTTAGCATTAGCTATACAGCGTTGGCTGGAGAGAATCAATCTGAAAAAGCTGTACGCCCCTCTCCCCTACACCCTTAGATCTTAGCGTTCCACCGCGTAACCCGGGAAGATTTTGCGTTCACCTCGAAAGAAACCGCAATTATTAAATATGCCAGTGAATATCAGGCAGTGTATTATAAGCCAAGAAACCGGGGCTCTCGAATGGAGTTTCATATTAACTCTCGTCCGTGCAGGAGAGGTCGTTGCAACCCCTCCCTGAGGTTTCTCAATGACCGCAGAAAATGGCGCGAGTCCGCGAGCCGACACTTGACATAGCCACGTGTCAGCTGATGAGGCGTCCTGTGCCGACCCGATGGCGAAAACAAAATTGAACATGACATCCACTCACCGTCTGCCAGTGACTGCGTGCCAGTCACTGACTCGCGATGTCAAAGGTGAAAATATGTCAGGCTGATTAAAAAAAAAAAAAATCGCGTAATATCGGCAAACAGTATCACCTATTGCTGCTAACTACTCGCCTGGTGTGATAACACCTAACTTCAGAGGACTTTGGGCTATGCGCATCCATAGAGCCGTAGAACAGTGACATATTTATGGGTCGGGACTTTGGACCCAAGGACGGGTCCAGTCGGTGAGCTTGGGGACCGGGTAAGTGGAAGGAAAAGGAATATCATGAATGTTGGAAAACTCGTCGGTTTTAGATTGAGTACGTCCAAGGCACAGATGTAGAACAAGCTTTGCCAATGACATTTTTCTGATTTTCCCCAATCGTATAACACGGCCCAATTTTCCTTAAATTTAACCTGCTCGGGGGTGGGGGTGCATGACCGTATTGACCCCTCCCCCCCACCTTAGATCCGCCTATGGTTGGACCATGTCCCTCTCTCCCTTTAAGGTAATCGCCTCCTTTCGACCGGTCGGTGGCACCTCCCGGGACACACCAGTTCACGCGCCCTCGAATTTGTCGGTCGGAGGCGCCCCTAATCAAGAAATTCTGATCCACAATTAGTTAGATTGCAAGTTCCAGACATTGTATTGATCAATCGTCCGCGATCAGTGGGAAGGCTGCCTAACGGTCACAATTCGGCCAAAATATGTGCCCTTTGGGCCGGTCTGGTGCCCTTTGGGCAGGTCTGGTGCCCTTTGGGCCGGTCTGGTGCCCTTTGGGCCGGTCTGGTGCCCTTTGGGCCGGTCTGGTCCTATGGATACCGGCGCCTCTTGACATCATGTCCCGTCACCCTTTGATGGATTATTAAATACTCCCCCTCCATAGAGGTCCGGACAATAGCAAGTACATACCTACCCGGTGCTACTACGAATGGGATGACTTAGGTAAAGAAGGCATATTGCCTGTAAAACGTCCCGCTGACCTAGATATGACTATCAAACAGCTTTTCATATGACAGGACTTCAAAGGCGAAGTTCCGTGCCGGCGCAAATGTTTCTGCTGGACATGGCATTGGGCGAGTCGTAGCTCACCATGATCCACGCTCTTACGTCACTGGGCCCTGCCATCGAAACTCGGCACACATGGGCTGCAACATGAGGCTACATCAATGCAAAATAGTTTGCATGTGCAGGAAAATGGCAAACGTTCAACAGTTAGAACCGTTCGGTGTCATGGTCCCTGCCCCCACCAATAGTCAACGGAAATGTGTAGATAGACATCGCAATCCATTACATGCGATAAGAAGGCACAACGAGTCATGTCGGTGTATGGCTGAGCACAAGTCAACACAATCGGAAACATATTGAGACTTCATATATGAGATATGAGATATAACATATCATATGATGAATATCATATGATACATATTGAGATGCATGTCCTATATGAGACTCCGACTTGATATGCTGGAGTCCGTATCACAGCTAGTTCCCGCCCACAGTGAATCGCTCAGTGACTGGCGCTTCCGTTCGTCATGTTTGAACAGCTTAGTGATCCGGCGAATGGTCATCATAATACATGTCAATGATTTGCATCTGGGTAGCGCTTTCTGAATTCTTGCTTCGCGCTGTTGGAACACTTCCTGAGCACTTGCGTAACTCCGGTACGACTTAAAAGCGTGCATTGTGATGCTCTTTTGAATGTTTTCAAGTCTCCCATTACACTTGCTGATTCCCATTTGCTCGGCGGTGGTTGCAGAGACTGGGCCTACACAGTGTCAAGGGGCAAACATATCGTCAGCACAGGGTCAAAACCAGGCTGCATAACATTGGAAAAGCAGGTGAAGATACAAGACGCTATGCTTCAAAGTCAAAATTAATTTCAATGCGCGACGTGTGCGGTCGGATATTCTGCCTGTATACAGCCGGTGTCGCGGAACGATTGTGCGTCACAAACGTTGTAGCACTTCGCTGTGGATGTACATACCACACCTGACTGCGGGGAGTGGGCGCCTTTGCTTAGCGTTCCTTTTGGAAAGGTGAACACTGTTGCGAACAATTGCTCAGCAAGAGCGGCCCGAACATGTAATACATTTCATGCATTCTCTTCCCAACCCGATATGCTGAATGATATCTGCAGTGTTGTAAAATGACGGGTCACAGCTTCCACTATATCCACTGCCTGACCATACAATAGTTTTGGAATCTTCATCGTGTCGTCCGCGTGTTTGTAATGCTGTTTACGTCTATAAACGACGTGTGTATCATTGTGTAACTACCTAGTAGCTTTATTAAACAGTGTTAATTGTACGTTCTGTCGTGCGTCGCCCTGACCTGATACTATATATCTGGACTGATGCCTGCTGACCATTTAATCTCAATGAACAACCAAGAAATACACAAAGCGAATGGTGACATCTTCATTATTCGGGATTTATGTGCTTAAATAAATTCAGGGAACTATGTCCAGAATTCCACCACCTCGCCTAGGTGAATTTGAAATCTAATGGAATATGTCCTTCCATCCCAGCGGGTGTTGCAGATTTAAGCGGAAACTTATCGATGGCCATGGAGCTCAAATTCAAAAGTATGCCAATTTGAGTTTGTGTCCATGCTTTCTCCATCTTTGCGAGAAAGGCACCATGTAGAGAGGATTTAGTCAACACCCAACCCCTTGCATGTATTGAAATTTAATATAGCATTGACTTGAGTGAGGTTCCATTAAGTCGTCTACCTATGACGCAGCGCAGTATAATTATACCTCTACAATATACTGAAGGCAGTTGGCTCGGAAACCGCACAGAAACGACGAATAGCACATATAATTATCTCTCTTCTTAAATTACGTTATCCATCTTTACCAATTTCAAGCTACATAATCGACATAGTTACCTTTGCGAGGAACCAAGTTATGGGGAGAACCATTCGAAACTTAGGCTACCTGCTTGTACCACATCATCGTATTTCCCTTCACTAAAATTGATCTCTCCCCAGTACAAGAACTCATTGGAATCTCATCATTTGGAAAGTATTCTGCCGCGATTTCGCAGAAACATTACCTCAGACTGCTCATCTGAGAAAGCTGATAGGGTAGAAGTTTTCCGCCAGCAGTTGACGATGTTACTGGACCTGATTTTGCTAACATTTCAAGGTGTCCCGGTCGAAAATGCGCTGTTGTCGTGATTCCAACACCTCTGGTTTTTGTCAACCGTTTAATAAAGCTATGA
This sequence comes from Ashinkailepas kermadecensis, assembly GCA_034440615.1. Classification (NCBI taxonomy): domain Eukaryota; kingdom Metazoa; phylum Arthropoda; class Thecostraca; family Neolepadidae; genus Ashinkailepas; species Ashinkailepas kermadecensis. The sequence goes on from JAOTOM010004131.1 coordinate 78,142, forward strand.
TCCACCCGAACTGGATGATGGAGTTTTCCAGTTAGGTGCTGAATATCAACGACGAAAAACAGAGTCGTTAGGAATAAATAATAGGAGAGATACGATTAAGCTGACGTGAAGGAGTTAGAGGAACGCCTAACAAACAGACGAAAGGAAACGCACCATTGGAGCCATAGACTTGAAACTTGGCGTGCGCATAGTTAAATGTCACACGGTGATCAATGGGCATGCTCAGTTTTCAGGATCCGTTTTCAGAGTGTACATTAAGTGCGCGTGCAAGTCGGAGATCGCGAGCAACCTGCACCCATGTAAAATGTGCACACAAAAAAATGATTGGCATTACTTCGGCACTTGAAATTTGCTATGCCAACGTGCTGATGGCGATTACTTGATGTTTTCTTGTTCATTCTCTACAACGAAATAAGAATTATAGAATTCGATTTGAAATGATCAGGTTCCATTTCTGATCGTATCCAATCACCGGAGCCAGTCAGCGTTCACGACCACCTAGCAGCGCTCATGCCGCAGTGAGCACGCGCTACGCGCCATTTCTGGACGCTCAAGGCCATATAACAGCTGGAAGATGATGAAATCTGATTTGTGGCTGGCAGTTCTTGTACAATGTGGAGCGGTGGTGGTGCGGTGGTGGTGCGGTGGTGGTGCGGTGACCAGTGACCGGTTGACCAGGTGACCGGTTTTGCAGCCACAGTGGAGCATCTACTGGGTCGAAATGGAATCTATTATTACACCCGGTGGTGCAGCAACATTTATTTGAATTCGTTTCAAATGCTTTATTTACAACTGCACAACTTGCAACTGCTGACGCGTGCTTTACTTGAGTTGCTTTAGTAACTCGCCTAGCCACTCAGTCGGAGGTGTAATGTATATGAATCTGGGGTAGAATTTCCGGTATTATTGGAGATCAAGGTAAAATTTGATTCTTTGGTTTTTGTAACACGATGTATTTTAAGGTGAAAAAGACGATGCGACCACTCATTTTCTCCGCAAATGATTACTTTTCAGTTGGCAAAGCGAATTTCTTATCCTTTTGGCGGGGCCTGGGCAGGGATGTTGATTTCTGAAAACTATTGGGGGGAGGGGGCACAATGCACGAAGGTAATGAGGTGAATGGGCGAACCCAAATGGATTGGGGGCACCATCAGGGGCGGTCCGAGGAACCCAAATGAGGTGAAACAAAAAAATCGCGACTGTGCCCCCATCCCCCTCCCCGGAACAAAATGTCATTGGATTTTTCCCACCGTATTTCTTTGGTTCCGAAAATTCACGGCTGTTTCTTTCAGGGGCTGCCTCTGGCTGAAAATTTTGAGGTAAGGATGCACTTGAGCCTTCCCTTGGAGGGGAGCCTTTTCCCGGCCGGAGGGGCACCACCTTCCATGAGGGGTACATGCCTCCAGACCCCTCTGTATCGGCTCCTGCCTGGGCTTCGCAAAACAGCGCTGGCCCCCTGGTCCTTTCTTGATGACGTAATTTTTCTTTATATGATAGATAAGAAAACTATGTTTCAAGGATTTATCAGTGATATTTCTTATTACTGATAATGGTCAATATTTGTGAGGGTGTTATAGATAACATATATATATATATATATATATATATATATATATATATATATATATATATATATATATATATATATATATATATATATATTTATATATATGTATATATATATATTGAGACAGATACGTCAATTTATAGATCCAGGGGCAGATCTAGGTATATATGCTGGCTATAGATAAAAAGTTTCTGATCACAATTGTTTTAAAAACTACATAAACTATATATAACTTATAAATATATATATATATATATATATATTTATTAATATAAAGATATATATATATAAATAACTTCAAAAGCTATGAAGTTAGTTTGACTAACTTCATATAGTCAAGCTAAGTTGTGCATGTACTTTCGTAAACTGAAGCAAACATTAAGCAAGGTGTTTTACGTCTCTTTACATGACTACTTCTTCACACACACACACACACACACACACACACACACACACACACACACACACAGACACACACAAACAAAATATATTGTAAGGACTGTCAAAAATATTTCCATAATTTGGGCATGACTACTTTTATCCATTCTACACAAGCATGACAGACCAAAAAAGCCCATTCCGCGACAAATCGACAAGGACATAACACCCAATATTATATATTTTGATCAAAATATTTGTGTGGGGTTATGTGATGTGCCGAATCCAGCTGTGCCATTTTTAGAAAGATCAGATCAATGGTCAAGGAGTTACAGCCTCGGGCATTTATGAGATGTCACCAAACAAGGGTGTCTTTTGAGGTCTTTAACTCAATGAAGAACAATCTGAATTGTGCAAAAGTATATATCGGTGAACTCACAATGACCCACCGCATCTTTTGGCTGTTTCTAAATTTTCCTTTCCGGATTCAGAGAAATAGTGACATCGTGACCTATGGTCACGTGACCTACTTTAGCTATCGGGACAGTCCACAATGCGATTTTACAAAGTGCAGAAACCAAGTTCGATATCTTATCTTTCGAAGGAAAAGTACACAAATATAGTTTTGCCCCTATAAATCTACATATCCGTTCAAAATTAGACATGCATGGTTGATTTTGCGCTAATGTATTGTGGCCTGTTTTAATATTTGTTTAGAACAGTATATTACTGAAATACAAGCCTTTTGATGTTCGTGGCACGTGATGGCATGAGAATGTTAGTCATCTGATCTTGAGTGTTGCGCCGCACAGATGTTCTAACTCGTGAGGTCAAGGGCAGACACAAATGGCAGAAACGTCTCAGAATTGTGGTAGGTGGCCCATTCCACGACAAATCGACAAGTGAAGGGGCCAAATCACACTTTATATCTCGATGAATATACTTATATATAAGATTAGTTTGTTTCTATAATCCAGCCTGCAACTTTGGGAAAGATCGGAGCAATCGTTCAGGAGGTATAGCATCGAACATTTTTGGGAGGTCACCTTAGGTTTTGGAGACTTGGAACTCAGTGAAGAGTAACACGAATTGTACGAAGCTATATATCGCTGAACTCGTCATGAGCCACTGCATCTTGCGTCAATTTTGAATTTTGTATTCACGCGTTTTATGAAATCGTGAGCTTGTGACCTAAGATAACGTGACCTAGTTTAACCTTCGAGACAGTCACAGTGCTATTTGTTGGCATTCAGAAGCGACGAAGGATGATTTGTCAAATCCTAGATGGTCACTTGCAAGGAGACAAGTTATATAAATGTTTTGACCCTATGCAATATATTTATGCCTCAATGTAAGCATATAAAAAATATGATGCACAATCATATTTCACCGACAACACCAAAGGGTATTTATCACCGCCTATCACTGTAATATCAACCTTCTAGCGCTTCAAGCCCCACACTCTTGAAACGAAAAGATGAACCTTATTGATTGATTAATCGCATTCATCTTGAACTGCTTAAGAACAAATTTGGCGCGGATGTATCAATTGACACATGCTGAGCCTGAAATGATTCACATTGGATCATGAGCCGTCTACATCGGTGTAATAAAATAAAGTAACAAAATTACACAATGCAATGCAATACGATAATGTGTTGCAGTACAGTATTATAATGTAATGCAATGTAATGTTCTACAGATATGCAGATCGTCCCATACCTTGTCAGAATCCCAGCTCAGACTGATGATCTGTCACTGCGATAATATTAATCAACACAATCTGTATCAGCGCGCACACTAACACGTCTCACTTCACCCATCCACCATTAACACACGCCCGACACCGGTAAGCAGTTCATGCACTATTACGGTGATGTGGGTCACTGGTGCGAACTTGTGGTACCCCTGTGTTCCCTTCACCGTCGTGGCTTTCGAGAAGCGCTCGTTGAGGTGGGTCGTGACGTCCATTTCCTCCTGCTTTGATACAAATATGAACTTGATGCGGCTGACTAGCTTGTGCGACAAATACTCAAATATGACCTCCGCCGTCAGTATTTGGCTGTTAAGCGGGTGCTTGAGGCTCTCTTGAGCCGCGGCACGCTTCGCTGTGCCCCCGATGCCATCGTAAGCTTCCTTGCCATGAGATGTGACAAAAAAGCCACTCAGAGGATACCACAAAATCTGTCTGATGGTGACACACATTGGCGAAGTCATGCTCATTGGTATACTGCCGTCTGTGAAATACATAATTTTTAGGTCGGGTACTGCGGTCCGAATTTCTGGGATAAGCCGTTGCAGGAACGCATACACCAGGTCGCTGTTGTGCTTTATGCCGTCAGAGATACAGCAGTAAATCTGATGGCACAGTGGCACAGTCTTCATGATAGCACAGTCTTCACACCAGTACACTACAAACGAGTGCACGGTATACCGTGCACTCGTTTGTACGAATCCCAGTGGAAGCCTTGAGCTGCATCCTGCACTACAAATGAAATGAATTCAGCGAAATCGTACTAGACAATCACTCCGCCCCCCTTGCCAGTAGCCTTTGCGTAGGTGAAGTGCTGACCTTGTACGTCAGCCACAAAGTGGTGTCTGATCAGCTTCACGGTTTGCTGGCTCAAATATCGCATGCTTTCCTCTTTGGCTTATACTATTTCTACTGGTGTACAGTGATGCGTGCTCATCCACTGTTTGTACCTAATCTCATTAACCGTTTCATCATCTGGGACTAAATCACCTTCACTCTCTTCTCCTGATTTGTCCGCGAGGATAATCCTCAGAAAGTTCATCATCCCGTCTTCACCAGGTCAGTCCTCACAGTTGTGCATCATGCAATCACGGTTTTCCGTGCCACATACAGCGTGGTCGAGGAGGTTACGGTATTTGAGACCGGGAAGGCCGAGAGCGGATATGAGCAGTTTTGGGTTTTCATGATAAGTGCACACGCACACCGAATGCGTCTCACTGCTGCCTGCCAAGACGCAATGCTTCGGACGAAGGGCAGCAAAGGTTAAGAAGCCGGTGCGAGGGTTTTCAGGGTTATCCTTGTATAGATCATACGGCTGGTGGTGAAGACATCGTGCGATCGCAACCCGTCGTTGTTTTATAGGTACTTGATTAATTTTATCTTACACATTGTGCATTGAACATTTCTAATGTATTCCAGTTAGCTGTAGATATCTGTTTGCAACGGGAATAAAAATTGTCGTGCTCGCAACATTTCAGTAATAGACACATTAAGAAAACACCTCTAGACTAAAATCTACGTATAATCGAGAAATGAAGACCTTTTAAACTAAAACGTCTTGAATTTCATGATACCGTATTTTAAAGATTCTTAGATTTATATTTCTCACTTTTGGAATGTCTTAGATTTTCATGAAACTGGGTCCTGAATGTGTTCTTTGGTCGCATGCTTCCTCTTAAGCAGGGGTGTAGGATCGCAAGATCAGTTAGTTGGGGAGGGGGTGGCTCAGCCCTGGGTCGATCAACCTAGAGTACCCCGAAATACCAATTTCTCACCAGATTTGGGCCACTTTATTTTCAATCTTGGAAAAAACATTAATTTCATAACTATTATTTTCCTTTTCCAGTTTTCAATTCACTTACCACATCCGGGGAAAAATAATCAGGAAATGGGTACTAGAAAAACTATCACCGAATATGGAGAATCCACTTAGTGCCGAAACGACTTCCCCTTTCGCTTCTCATTGTGTCTAATTTCATTATTGTTTTGATGATATTTATGTTACTTCAAATTTCCGCCGATCAAAACGGATTAATAACAGTACAAAATGAAACAACAGGTAGCCATCATAGCAAACTGTAGCTCATAGCAAACAACAGGTAGCCATCATAGCAAACTCCACGTTGCGATCAGTGCGAAATGATCATCGTGATTCGATTTGAGAATATCGATCGATTTCAGAAAACTTATAATATGATTGCTTGCACTATTACAATTTATGAAAGAGGACGATCACCACCAATACTAAAGAATACTTAGAAGAACCGCGAGAATATCATCACCACTCATTATAAATGTTGGGCCATCTCACATCTACCCAGGTTGAACACAAGTAGTAGGTATGTCGTACTCGACATTTATGCAGCATTGCTTGAATTTCGCATGAGCTTGACTTCCAAAGTTGGGGGGGGGGCTCGCTGCCTGCCACGTTGGGTGGGCTGAGCCGCAAGTTTGGGGGGTGGCTGGAGACTTCCAACTGAATAGGATCCTACACCCCTTCTCTTAAGAAAGGTGCATGCTCATAGTGTTGCACATTAATTAAAAAAAACATTTGATTCTTACATGTAATATCGCTTAAAATCGCCATTCCACGTGTATCGTTGCATTATTATATGCAGAAACAGCATCCATTATTGCCTTGCATACTGACTAATACTTTGTTCTGCTCGTCGTATGACATCCGAGCCATTTAGTGCCTCCCTCCATGGAGGTATTAATTATCATTCAATGTCCGATTGTTCTTTGGTTATTCTGTGTCGACCGTGACTCAGTACAAGTACAATGACAAGTGCATTGCAAATTAAGATAATATCTGCATTGACGATATCGCAGGAGATTGACGATGTATATATATATATATATATATATATATATATATATATATATATATATATATATATATTTTGTGTGTGGTGTGGTATATATATATATATATATATATATATATATATATATATATATGTGTATATATATTTTGTTAAAGACCACAGAATATCTTGCTTTGATAAGCTTTTTCGTACATCTTTCCAACTCCCGGATTGGTGCCCTCGCGAAGATCGTAAACTTCGCCGCGCAGATTACATCGGTATGACGACAACTGCCCTATCTCGCCGTCTCATGATGCATCTACAGGAGGGAGCACCATCGCAGCACATGCTCCAAGAACACCAACAGCGACTAACACGAACAGATCTGACACGCAACACCGTAATCATTAGAGCAACATCGGACAAGCGACGTCTTAGAGTTCTCGAGGAAATTTTAATCCGTGAACAAGAACCTGTCCTGAACGTGCACACACGGCCATGCATAACGCTTGAATTGTTCAATAATTACATACGGTGAACAGTTGTATAGTGTGTGCTATGTACGTGGTGTATGTTTTCGAAATGTAAGCCTAGATTGACATTTATTTCCAGAAGCGCTTGTGACAACAATAAGTGTGATCTTTAACTCTAAAATGATTTACTTTTGACCATTACAGAACTCACTCGCGGTCAACTAAACTGTCGCTCAACTGTGTCGCAACTGATCACCAGGGCCACGGCTAACGGTGAGCTCCAGGTACCACGATGCCACACAGAATTCGCGCGCCGCTCCTTCATACCTAGAGTTTGCCGAACGTGGAACAATCTGCCTCCAGATGTGAGGAACTCAGGTGGCTACACTGTTTTCAGTCGGAGGCTTTCGGCCATGCTGCGCATGTCCGGGCTCTAATTTCCGGCCTCCGGAACATCGCTTACGTCAGCACTGTGATGCCACTCGTTGTTATCGTGTATGCTCGTGATGATGGTTTGTGCTGCACATTAGTGCACTTCTGTAACGGAAACTGAAAAACCCTGCTCGGGAGGATCCGAAATACATTACATTACATTACATTACATTATTTTTTGTTGCAGATTGGTGTGAACTGTGATAGCTAGATGAATGCCGAAATAATCTTTTGAAAATGGTGAAAGTACACCGAACCGTTCAGAATAAATGAATGATATCGGACGAATACTTTACGACCTAAATGAAGAGCAGAGACGAACAATCCGAGAGTTTGAAAGATGTACGAAAAAGCTTACCAAAGCAAGATATGCTGTGGTCTTTAACAAAACATGCCAACATGAAAATATACTGCCAAAATACTCCAATACGTATATATATATATATACGGACAAAACAGGGGGGTAGCACTCGCTTTCTATCTGAGGGCATATCGAATTTGTTCCCCTGAGCACCTCCAGGAGGAGTTAACACACATAAGACAGGTGTTCAGAGGCCTTATATTTCCGCTGGAACAACTTCTTGACCTCAAAGCAAAAGCAGCATACACGACGAGCGGCACAGTGTCCGGGCTAACAAAACCCAAATTCATCCCATTATAGTCCCCGCACAGCACAATGTCATAAATATTTCCCGTTATATGGGCGGCATAGCGAGAGTAGTTTAATCTACGGGACAGACGATTGGGGACATCATTCGTGTTAAGCATCCAAAATCCGATAATCACAGTGCTGTATACAATATCCCGTGTGGGTGTTGCAGAAAAGCATACATCGGTGAGACAGGCCAGGCCGCTCAATTAAAGAAAGGATGAGGGAGCGCAAGGGAGATTTGCATAACCACAGGCTATCTAGTGCCATAGTCATACACGCAGACAGGGAAGGTCACCTCCCAGATTGGAATGGGACACGCGAAATAGTTAGGGTAGAGAACAAATTTAGAAGGAAAGCAGTGGAGGCGGCCCACATAGTTACTGAAGACTGCATCAACACATCTCCGGGATTCATAAAATTAGCCCACATGGTAGCATACATGATCAAGGGAGGGGTGACAAATATACAGGGGACAGGGGCGGGATAGACACACACATACAGACACACTGCGCAAACACACACCTATACTTACACCCACACACACTAACGTAAATGCACACACACACACACACACCTACACACACACACACACACACAACCGCACACACACACATGTACAGCACAGTTGCACACACACATATTTAGGTCACAAAAGATAGCAACGCCCTACAGTAATGTTATGCCGACGCCATATGCACATTCTCCTTGTTGACTACGAACTGGATGGTGATTACCAACGAATGATTAACACTTTTACATTTGTGTGCATGTGCTTTTGGATATTTCCTATGTGTCTTTCGCCAACCTGTGATGGATGGCGGACGAAGTGTCACGTGTCGATTGAAAAATTCAAAATACAGTTTCATATATTTTTTCAAATATGATACTTGTCACCCTGATGAAGGCATAAAGCCGAAACGTTGCTGTTCCTTCTTCGAATATATCATCTGGTGCCATTGTAATCTGTTTTTAATTGTTGAATGGACTATAACTATATATATATATATATATATATATATATACGTGAACGATCCAAGTCATTTGTGGGTGGGATTCAGTGGGAGTCCGGTTGCGGGTGGAGGGTGACACAAATGTTAGCGTCTTTGAACTGTGAAGCTAATTCGCGTGAAAAGTTAACGGAGGAATAAATATGCAGCGAAATGAAAACCCGGCGGAAAGAAATGAACTGAACAGCGCGATCGCACTGCTGAAAGTGGGATCGCGGACGAATTACATGATGGTGACAAAGGGCAAGAGTGAAACTAGATATAACCTGAACAGATTTATGGTACATTGGCATTATGTGACATGGGAGAGAAAATATCTGGCACTAAGAACATGGGATATCGGAGGAATCCCTTCCAGGACACTCAACCTGATGGAGGTGCATGAATGCGAGCGGGACGATAACATTCTAAGAACAAAGTTGAGAGACAGTCACAATGTCCAGAGCGAGCACAGTCGACTAGTCATGCCGCGGTGTGGTATGGCACAGTTGACTAGTCACGCCGCGGTGTGGTCTGGCACAGTCGACTAGTCACGCCGCGGTGTGTTCTGGCGCAGTCGACTAGTCACGCCGCGGTGTGGTCTGGCACAGTCGACTAGTCACGCCGCGGTGTGGTCTGGCACAGTCGACTAGTCACGCCGCGGTGTGGTCTGGCACAGTCGACTAGTCACGCCGCGGTGTGGTCTGACACAGTCGACTAGTCACGCCGCGGTGTGGTCTGGCACAGTCGACTAGTCACGCCGCGGTGTGGTCTGACACAGTCGACTAGTCACGCCGCGGTGTGGTCTGGCACAGTCGACTAGTCACGCCGCGGTGTGGTCTGACGCAGTTGACTAGTAGGCGGTGTGGTCTGACACAGACACGCACGCCGCGGTGATCTGGATCGACTATCACGCCGCGGTGTGTACAGTTGACTAGTCATGCCGCGGTGTGTCTCACTGTCGCCGCGTGTGGCGACACATCGACGTCGCCACGGGTGGTCTGGCACGTCACTAGTCATGCCGCGATTGGTCTGGCACAGTCGACTAGTCACGCCGCGGTGTGGTCTGGCACGTCGACTAGTCGCCGCGGTGTGGTCTGACAGTCGACTAGTCACGCTGCGGTTTGGTCTCTGACTGTACGCCGCGGTGGTCTGGCAGTCGACTAGTCACGCCTTGGTCTGACGGACGACCGTAGGAGTGCCCCGGTACAGAACGGTGGCACCACGGATGTTGAATTTGGGAGGAGGCAGGATCGTTTTCAGGTCCAATCTTTTCATGCAACGCCCATAGACGTAGCGCTAAGGTTCTCAACGTTTGGATGGGGCACGTCCGTCCCCCGTTCCCTGCCTTGGAGCCGCCTGTACCGGCTGCCCTGGCTCCGCCTTCCTCCGAAGTTAGTTGGCAGTAGTCCTGGAGCGAAGAAAACCTACTGACCATACGGTGCTCATGTGAAAAGACGTCATTTTCTACACGGAATATATTTCATTGATTTCCATAATCTATTCACCACGGGGAAATTCGATCAATTTTCGTTCCAATATCGTGATATATTTTTATTGATAGAATGGTAGGTAAGTACATGGACCTGCATGTTGATAGTTGGTCTCCATTTTGGGCATGCGGTTCTTGCGGTGTCTAGCGGAGTCTAGCGGTGTCTAACGGTATCTAGCGGTGTGTTTCGGCGCGGGTAAGGTAGCGGCGTGCGAAAACGTTGCATTGTGGGGGTGGGGCTGAGGCGATGGTGACGGATTCGAATCGCGGTGTGGCAGGCTGACTTTATGCAGTATTTCGCCTGTGGGTTTTTGCATAGCGCCGATTTGTATAGCCCGAAACCGTGCCCGGGATCACATATGCTAATAACATTGCGGCTGAGTCGATGGATCGGATGGGGCGGGCTCGATAGCTGGCATGGGCTGAGTTCTTGGCTTTTTACGAGCCAGTTTTGCCAGACGGTCACTTGAACAGCAGCGAGTTGTGCGACTCGGAAGCTTGCATACGAACTTACATCGAATGTGCATATGCACATGCTGATAAATGATAATGTAATGACTTAAATTTTGGAAAGTGAGAGCATATATCCATGACAATTTCAAAAGATATATTAATCGAAGAGAAAGGAAGTGAACGGCTGTTACCTAGTCAGCAATGATCACTTCTACTAGATGTGAAGAAGTGTAAGAGAAAGCCTAATTCTTCAATACACAAATGCATCTATCCCATGGCGGATCCAGTATTTAGCCAAAGGGGAGACATCCAGAACTGTGATGCCCCTGGACTTTAGTGCCCCTATATCATGAAATTGTGTGTTGCTTGGGGAGGGTGGGGGGGGGGGGGCGCTCCGAAGATGTCTGGGCTGTATTGCAGATAGCATCGTACCATAGCTGGTGTTGGTCTTCGTGTGCTTCCTGGCGTCAAGAAAGTTTGCAGTGCATGCTAATGTATCCAAACCACTTGCGGATAATTAATCTTGCTCTTGGCGTGATACAAGTGGCGAAGCGAGATTTAACCAAGGGGTGGTCATTCAAAGTTTCGGTACACCCTGGAGGTTATTGTCCCTTCTATCGCTGAAAGAAGGGGCACTAAATCCAAATCCCATCACATCTTATCCACAGTTTTCCTCGCCCTTCAACTTTCCCTCTTTGTTGGCTGAGGGCCCTCTTTACTGGTCGGGTCCTTGCCGTCAGCCCGGGGGTCCTTTCGAAGATCCGGGGCCCCTCAGTCGGCCTGGAGGCCCTTCACGTTTGCCCTGATCGGGGCCCTCGGCGTGATACACTCTCCGTCGACTCGGGGGCCTTCTTCATCGGCCCGGGACCATCTCCACCAGTACAGGACTCATTTCGTGGCCCCAGGGACTCTTCACCTCGGTTCAGGGGCTCTTCACGTCGGCTCAGAGGCCCCTCACGTCGGCTCAGGAGCCCGTCACGTCGGCTCAGAGGGCCTTCAATTGTCGGAACTGGGGCCCTCTCCGACCGCCAGAGTATCCCCTGGAGCGACAAATTTAGCATGTGCTTCGTCACGGCCTGTGTTAAAACGCAAGTGTTCAACGGCCCCCTCGGGCCTCAAAGGGGCCCAAAGGGCAGGGGAGGGGCATGCCCCCATGGCTCCCTGGATCCGCCACTGCATCTTCTCGCAGTTAAGAGTTTGGACATGACAATTAACAGTAGTGATAAGCCATGACACTGTACATCGTATGGCTTGTCTGCAGATTATTGCTTCCGTCGAGGGAATATTGATACAAGGTGCGCAATGAATCGGTCATCCAACGGATAAAACACCCAATGAAGCAGGGCCTCCGCTAATACAGGAGCGAGGGCGGAAGGCAACAAGGATGATATTTGTCTCGAGGCCCTGTCACGAGCAAAAAAAAAGAAGAAGACCGGGTAGAGGAGTGGAAGGGTGGATGGCAAGACCGATAACTTCTTTCCATTCTACCCTTATAAGCGTAATAAAACTTTGAAAGTGGCTAAAAATGCATGGTGTAAGATGGCTAAGAAAGCATTGTGTATTCAGAATTGTGAAGTTCTAAGCTGGTCAAGGTCTGGAGGGAACACATTGCACCACAAACGCCTTTGAACAATGCACCTTTAACAGTTGGAGGACTTTCTCACCAGAAATGTTCAAAAAGTTTCCATTTTCAGTACCATTTCTAGGTCGTTTCTCTCCAAGAAACGCCGTGGGACTAATGCAAATGTGACACAACAGGCTTACTGGATGAATGTTGACACTAGCCAATAGGAAGGGAAGAGGTGATGGTTAGGGGACCTCTTCGGACTTCTCGCAAATAACTGCAATGTTTTAGGCTGATCTACGGGAAAAGTTTTAAGTGTTTAATTTTTAAGTTTTAAGTTTTACTGTTAATATTTTACCAACCAACGCGACTTCAAACTGGAACAGATTTGCAATGTCCTCGGAAAGTAAACAGACGCCACACTACAGCTGGCTCGCGTACATGGCAGAGGTGGGCTCGCAGCGGGCTCCGTGTGTCGCAGCAGTCTCCGTGTGTTGCAACGGGCTGCGGCGCGTCGCAGCAAACTCCATATATCGCAGCAGACTTCATCTGTCGCAACGGGCTGTGTTGTGTTGCAGCAGACCCCGTTTGTCGCAACATACTCCCTATATAACAGCAGACTCTTGTGTCGCAACGGGCTGCGGTTAGTCACAGCAGATTACGTATATCGCAACAGACTCCGTATATCGCAACAGACTCTGTATATCGCAGCAGACTGTGTGTGTCGCAGAAACCTCCGTATATCGCAGCAGACTGTGTGTCGCAGCAGACTGTGTGTCGCAGCAGACTCCGTACATCGCAGCAGGCTGTATCGCAGTAGTCTCCGCATATCGAAGCAGACTGTGTGTCGCAGCAGACTCCGTATGTCGCAGAAGACCGCATATCGCAGCAGGATGTGTGTTGCAGCAGACTCCGTATGTCGCAGCAGACTATGTGCCGCAGCAGACTCCGTATATCGCAGCAGGCTGTGAGTCGCAGTAGCCTCTGTATATCGAAGCAGACTTTGTGTCGCAGCAGACTCTGCATTTTGCAGCAAACCGTGTGTCGCACTATGCTCCGCATATCGCAGCAGACTGTGTGTCGCAGCAGCCTCCGTAAATCACAGCAGACTGTGTGCCGCAGTAGACTCCGTATATCGCAGCAGACTGTGTCGCAGCATACTCAGTATATCGCAACAGGCTGTGTGTCGCAGCAGCCTCCGTATACCGAAGCAGACTGTGTATCGCAGCAGACTCCATATATCGCAGCATACTGTGTCTCAGCAGATACCGTATATCGCAGCAGGCTGTGTGTCGCAGGAGACTCCGTATATCGCAGCATGCTGTGTGTCGCAGCAGACTCCGTATACCGCAGCAGACTGTGTGCCGCAGCAGCCTCCGTATATCGAATCAGACTCAGTGTATTGCAGCAGACTGTGTGTCGCAGCAGTCTCCGTATACCACAGCAGGCTGTGTGTCGCAGCAGCCTCCGTATATCGAAGCAGACTGTGTGTCGCAGCCGACTCCATATATCGCAGCATGCTGTGTCGCAGCAGACTCCGTATATCGCAGCAGACTGTGTCCCAGCAGACTCCGTATATCACAGCAGGCTGTATATCGCAGGAGACTCCGTATATCGCAGCAGACTGTGTGTCGCAGCAGACTCCGTATATCGCAGCAGGCTGTGTGTCGCAACAGCCTCGGTATATCGAAGCAGACTCAGTATATTGCAGCAGACTGTGTCGCAGGAGACTCCGTATATCACAGCAGGCTGTGTGTCGCAGCAGACTCCGAATATCGCGGCAGACTGTGCGTCGCAGCATACTGTGTCACAGCAGACTCCGAATATCGCGGCAGACTGTGCGTCGCAGCTGGACACAGAGCGCCGCAGCCAGTGGCAGCGTGGCGATCGGCGGCAGCGGCGGCGGTTTGTAGCCAATTCACGGCGGTCTGGCTCAATGCTGCCGCCGGTGATCTACATCCGGATGCATAATGCAGTATCAGGGAGGGTGGCGCCCAGAGACTGCCCTGTGGCACACCGGCTGTCGATGTGGTGTCGCGGCGATGGCGGAGAGCGACGTTTCTCTCTTCTCTTGTCTTCTCGACTGTCAAGTTATTATCGTGATGGCGGAGGGCGAGGCGATGGGGTGGCGACTCAGAGTCACCGCATTTTTGCGTCAAAATATTATACCAATTGGGGCGACGGTATAAATGTAAGTAAATGGCGAGGTGCTACATGCATAGTGCAGCCTGCTTCAACATAATTGTCCAGAAAGTATATTTAGTGAGTTTTGTTGTGCAAATTAAACACAGTGAAACAAAACAACAAAGTGAAACGTCACCTGCAGACGCTCGCACCACGACAGGTATTAACAGGCGAGCTCTTTGATCTCTGCAAAGAAACTACACAGCAGTCACTAAAACATTCCTCTGCGTATCATCAAACAGCATCCAACAGTGAATGCACGAGGATGGTCGTTCTTATGACCTTATTTCTTAACATTTGGTGATTTATGGTGTATTTTTTCTCGAATGCATTCATTGAGCTCGATTGTATGAATGTGCATCCCCCGTCACAGGCGTCGTATAGTTGTTTTTACAAGTCGTATTTCACAGTAATGTAGCGTCGAACGATTATCTTTACAAGTCATATGCAACGTATTTCTCAGTATTGTAGCGTCGTATGGTTGTCTTTGCAAGTCACATGTGACATATCCCACAGTAATGTAGAGCTATAGACTCGGTGGTTACCTGCAGTGAACACGAATCCACGAGCCGTCACAGATAGCGGCACATGTGGCACATCGCATGCATGGTTTAATAATGGGATGAGGCGAGGTAATCCAATCTCAATGTGCATTGCGTGATACGCACGCACCGCACAGGGCTTATCCCTTTATTGGAGAATATATCCGTTTTTCCGTCAGCTTTGCATCTATTTCGAAACTCGCCATCACATACAAATATAGCTCTAGGAGAGCAAACATTTGTGGTTTTTACTATTTTATCTGCAGAAGATACGTAATGAGTATTAGCAATATTTGGCTTGTCATATCACATGAGATACAAAGTGCACGAAAATGTGCAATTTGTAGCTGTTTCTACCAGAAAACATCACCAAATGATGTCCGTAGTACAGATCTTTTGTGCTGATGTATGTTGAAGGATTCTGAATGTTTCCCTTGATTAAAGCAATTTATATAAGTCATCAAATCAAATATTGGATCTATAAAGACGCCTGCACTTCCAAGTTCCGTGACTACGTCGGCAGCTGCTTGCTACCCCGAAAGTGGCGTTTTCTTCCACATCTCCATCACACTCGGTTTTTATTATTTCTGTTTCCATTTAAGGTGGCGTTACCCTACACTTCCACGCCGCCCAACGGGTACTACCCTGCGCTTCCACCCTGTCCGGACGGGAGTTACCCTGCGCTTCGTTCGTTCTCAGACGTGGCGATCGGTGTCGCGCAGCGGCTCGGTGCGCAGCTCAAACGGAGGCTCGTTTCGCGCAGCCAAGATCGTCTCGGAAATGGAGGTGGAAGATGGCTCCGGAGAGAGGACACCAAAGAGGGCACGTGAGTCAACATCGTCGTGCAGTTAAGTTAGCTCCGATCCATCCCACAGCTGTCGATCGACCTGACCTGGTAAATGCCTACACACCCGGCAGTCCCGACCCATCCGACAGCTCTGATCCACCCACCCGACAGTCCCGACCCATCCGACAGCTCTGATCCACCCACCCGACAGTCCCGACCCATTCGACAACTCGGACCCACCCGACAGCTCCGACCAACCAGGCAGTCCCGACCCACCCGACAGCCCGACCCACCCGACAGCTCCGACCAACCAGGCAGTCCCGACCCACCCGACAGCCCGACCCACCCGACAGCTCCGACCAACCAGGCAGTCCCGACCCACCCGACAGCCCGACCCACCCGACAGCTCCGACCAACCAGGCAGTCCCGACCCACCCGACAGCCCGACCCACCCGACAGCTCCGACCAATCAGATAGCCGGGCCCAACCAGCAGCTGCCGCACCATCTAACCAGTGGCGTTTTTTGGGCGAAGGATATGAAGCTTGCCGCTCTGTTTCGCCGATAAAATTTGCACTTTGTCGACAGCTAAGAAATGTCTGGTCCTAGGTCTGCATCGTTAGTCCGTCCAGCTTCCACTCGGCCTGTTAAACTGCAGCCACGCCACTGCGACCGGCTCCGACGACCTCCAGCACGATCGAAACCGCTGTCCATCAGCTCGGTGGAATCGATCGGCACGGACGCTGGCGCACACACAGGCGACGCGCCAATGCAGCGTCAGACCTCGACACCGCAACACCGCACCGCCGGTGTGGGCGGCTCGCACAGTTGACAAGATTTGCCGAACTTCCCGGCTTATTATGGCGATCATGAGCTTTCGGCGAGGTCGTTGACTTATTTGGGTCATTTCGTGCTTGGAGCCGCCGTAAAGCATTCAATAAATCCGCTTGACGTCAGGCTATCTACATTTCCGTTACAAGCTGAATGGCGCTTTAGATCAATGCTAAATTTAGCAAACCACTGGGCTACGACAAATGAATACCAATCACAACGTGCGACAAATAAGTGACGTAAGATGCCAAACGAGCATGAGTTGCGGTCGCTGTGTGGCAGGAAGTCTAAAAAAACAGTTCAAGATATCGTGCAAACATAGGGACACAGAAACTTCAAACTTTCAACATTTGGTTCAGGTCATTATTTTGCATCTTTGCTGAAATTTCCTTCCGGGTCACCTCAGATGTCCCGCTATGCCGTCATCAAGAGGACCATGTTACCTGTTTTGCCGCTTTGATTTGAACATCTCAGTGTTTGGTAGGTAAGCATTGCAACATGCCTTGATGCTCAAGCATGGGCTAGAGTAATTCAAGAGGGCGATGCAGACCACTTCTTATGCCTTATAACCACATCGCAGGTCGCAATCGCTCATATCCATGCTCAAGGTACTTCCAATTCTGGTCAATATTATCCATAGGGAACATGCTGATTCAAACTGCAATGCACATTTCACAAGGTCACAGTCTCAATACAAAGACCATGCCGCTGCGCTGTAATGTCTAATGAATGCACACAGAACATGTCCAGGTAAAAGAGGCTCAGCATCATGATAGAAGGCAACACTACCAGCCCAATATGGCTATCTTGTGCAAGAAAATACAAAATGTGACGTCACTATACACGACGATCAAATCATCGTACCCTTGACCTGTCACTAAATCACCAGATGTCTGTGAGGAATTTTGCATCTCTGATGCAGCAATACATGCAATTAAGCACTTGAAGGTTTCCTAAAGCCAATGTAGTGCTTCAATATGTCTTGCTTTCTAGCTCTGTGTTGAATTGACCAATGAAAAAATGTGCTATGCTAGATTATGTTCACGTTTTGTTCATGGTTCACGTCATGCGAGCTCCATGGTGCAGCCAGATATTTTGTAAGGGGTTCCAGTACTTAGTCTCTCCCCTGGCTGTGCTGTTCTGTCAGCCAGTGCACTTCATTTTTATTTAGTTCCTTTCACTTAGCGACTGGATGTGGCTATATCATACCCCATATCATGTCATGCTGCACCAATCATGTCAGTTCAACAGTCTTGCAAATATAGACCATCATCAATCATGAAAAATTTTACTGATAAAATCGTAAAATTCCATTTTCTTCCCTGTCAAATGAGGACAAATTATGAGTAATCAAGAAAGAACCAACGAGGCCAACGCTGCTTTGGAAAGCCGATGTGTGTTCCATGGTTTTCAAGTGCCTACCCTTCGCTTATCTTTCGACTTTGGAATGCTATTTCCATTCATGTTTGCATAGAGTATCATAACATGTTTTATTACTATGTCTACAGATGGAGTTGAAATGCAATGCAGCTGTTTGAAATGTTTATCGACTTGGTAGATGCCAGGAAAACTGTTTGCGAGAAGCTAATCTCGCCAACTTTGCTTTTAATGTGTTAACCCGCGCCGTCTCCGAGGGGGGGGATGATATGCGCCCCCCAAGGTATTCCGCGGATAGTGAAAGAAAGGCGCGCTACGCGCGGCAGCGCGCCGAAATTTGTCATACTTTTTCCCACATCAATTTCGCATGTTGTGTCAAAATTTTTAGGTCAGGTCATTTAGGGTCAACGAGTTAGTCAAGGTCAAGTGAGGTCACCTCCAGAAAAGTTCAACCAGTCGTCACGCTTTAGCGGATAAAGACATTTTAATGAAACTTTTAGCGTTTGCTTATCTTTAGGGACGAAACAAAACGCACCAGAGGATTAAAAAAAATTCTTCCGTTTTTGATAATTTTTTGATATTTTTTTCCAAATCCCTCCCAAAATGAACTCTACAGAGCCAAAAACATGATGTAAGTCGTGAAAACATAGACCTCCTAGTGACGTCACTTTTGGGGAATACAATTTTTGGGGTGGTTTCTGGCCCTACTCGTCGAGAGCTTTCCGATGACACCTCTTTCGTTTTGGTGCGACGCTTAGTTTGGAGATTAGAGGGGGTGGGGTTTGTATGAACCACCCGAGACGGGGTGTGAGGATATGACCGGAAAGACGGGGAGGGTTAATAAATAGCTTTATCCTTTCCCCAGTGTGGTAGTAGTGGTCATAGGCGCAACCAAGAGGTCTGGGAAAAGTGATACTGAGGTCCGAAGTGTTTTTTGGGGACGGGGGGGGGAATAACAAACAAACAATTTTCGAACTTTGGGGCTCGAAAAATAAAGTGGCAGAAATCCAAAGTGTTTTTTTTTTTTGGGGGGGGCACAGTGGTGACTTCCTTACTGACCACTTTTCGGCGCCTCGGACCTCTTCTGATTTAAGCTACATTTGGTATATCACATGAGCATGTGCAAGCACAAAAGGATGCTGTACCTGTGCTATTGCTTTGTATTAATGACCAAATTTCCATTTGTAGACAGCATACAAAATGTACCGGTACGAATGCAGCATCTTCGAAAAAATATAATTAGCGTCTTGAAAACATCAATTAATTCCTGAAATGTCTCCTTAACGTCTTCATAGACATCCCTGTTTCCAAGACATCCGGGAGCGCTACAGGTTCTCTGGACAGCAAATGTCCGCGATTGACCCATATCGAACAAACGGGAGGGTATCGCAAAAAGGCAGTTATCAAAGTGGTACTGGCGGAAATAGATCGGATTCACAACATGCAACCACTGTCAGATGACTTAACTTGTTCTCGTCTCTTTTAATGGCATCGCTCCAAGCGGATGAAGTGCCGTTCCGAAGCGCCCCGCAGAACACAATTGGACACAGCGGCCGTCAGCTGTCTGTCGGCAAAGAGATGGCTGGCGGTCAACAGCGTCCGCGCCGGCCCGTCCTAACCGCCCAGCCACGATAACGCATTTAAAGTGCCGGCCGCCACCACATAGGCGCCCCGACCGCGCGCGGTGTCGGCGCCGGCGTCTTTTGAAGCAGAGTCGACATCGGCGCGGCACCTTTTGAAGCGGCGGCCGGCGGCGGCGGCCGGCGGCGGCGGCCGCTGTTGGCCCGACACGCGACCGTAATTGGAGCCGTGATGTATCGGCGCTCGACGCTGGCCAACCGCACGGTAGAGAGCCTCGATTTCGGCCGCCGAGGATCGCGGCCGCGCGCGCGAATCTGGACTGTTGCCGAGGATTTGGCGGCGTGAATTTCGGGCGTACGCTTGTCGGCTCACCGGCCATCTTTTGGCGGCACTTCTAGCTTGGTGGCAAGCAAGCAACGAATAAACCGAGATAAACAATCGGAAACGGTCTCATATCAATATAAAACGGTGACGTTTCTCTTCAAACCAGCTACGAGCCGCCATTTCAATCGGAATCGAGCACACGACAATTTTCTGCGGTCGTGATTTGGACGAAAAATAGCGGTGATGATCACCGATTGTCGGGCCGCGCTGCCGCCAGCTCCCGAGCCTCACATGGCGACTGCAGTACCCAGTCCAGCCGCCGCCGGGTGTATTGGGCCGCCAGCTCCCGAGCCTCACATGGCGACTGCAGTACCCAGTCCAGCCGCCGCCGGGTGTATTGGGCCGCCAGCTCCCGAGCCTCACATGGCGACTGCAGTACCCAGCGCAGCCGCCGCTGGGTGTATTGGGACGCGGCCAGGCCCGGCAGCGCTCCTCCGCCGTGCAGGGAGGATGGTGCCGATCGGAGCGCCACAATGGCGGCGCGGCTTGATTTTGGCTGCGACATTTTGGCGACCATCATTTCCGGCGGGTTGTGGCTATCTGAGAACACCAATCGCCCTTCTTACGAGCGGCCCTTCAACAGCGACACACGCCCATACGTGGTTTTCGCACGGAAAAGAGTACTTTGTGTGGCGCAAAGCCGATCCTACGAGCCGCACGGCCTTACTCAATTCGGTATTGGGCTCTAACCGACTTTCCAGGCGTTCGTTCGAAGCTGAGAGAGCAGCTGAGACATGTCCAGCCGATTCGAGTGTTTCGACGCTTGACGAGGTGACATCCTGTCTTCGGGTATCATCCGATGAACACAGTGGTCCAGCAGGATGTTGCGACCCCTGACCAGGGTCAACTTGCCGTCCGGTGTCATCCGGTGAACCCAGTGGTCCAGCAGGATGTTGCGACCCCTGACCAGGGTCAACTTGCCGTCCGGTATCATCCGGCGAACCCAGTGGTCCAGCAGGATGTTGCGACCCTGACCAGGGTCAACTTGCCGTCCGGTATCATCCGGCGAACCCAGTGGTCCAGCAGGATGTTGCGACCCTGACCAGGGTCAACTTGCCGTCCGGTATCATCCGGCGAACCCAGTGGTCCAGCAGGATGTTGCGACCCTGACCAGGGTCAACTTACCGTCCGGTGTCATCCGGTGAACCCAGTGGTCCAGCATTTCCGCATGAGTTTCCACTGATAGATAAGCTTCGGTTGCGTCGCGTCATTAGATTGTGAATGCTTTCTCTGAGCTCTGAAGTCGAGACATCCGATATGGACAGAGAGCTACGATAGATAGTTATGCATACATATGGCCAACCTGTTGTCCCTCCACTGTGAAGGGGCAGAGATGGCAGAAACCAAGCGATGAACACCGGAGATTAACACGCGGAGATTAAAAGTAGCTTCCAACTACTCGCAATGATACTAAATGTGATCAGCAATACGGATTAAGGGTAGCAAATAAGCAACTTAATGGGCCATATCCCCATCCAGAACAGGGGTGCTCAACCAGATGGGAGGGAACCCTTCAACAAATCCCTGGGAGTGACTTGGGGCATTGAAGGACGGTAGAGGCAAATCAATATAAGTAACTGGTAAACAGAGGCACAACTAGGGCTGGAGGGATCCCGGACCACCTCTTAGCAACAAAATAAACTGTGTTTGACGAGTGGTCTAGGGGTAAGATGCTCGTCTCACAATCGAAAGATCGTGGGTTCGAGTCTCACCTGTCGTCCGCGACCAATCGGCGTGAGAGATTGGCGACGCTATATGACTGAACGGTCGACGTGTCGTTAAAAAAACAGTAACCAACCAACTAGATCAAACAATAAATTTTGCGATTCTCACCACCCGAAACCTGTCCACATTCATTACATTTTGTTGGCTGCCCCCCCCCCCCCCAGAAGAATCCTGGCTACGCCACTGTTGGTAAATTATTGTGCACTAAGTGTTGCAGACCTAACTGTGGGAAAGAGGTGAGAACTGATGGCATGGGATCCTTATGCCCTTTCCACAGGGAGCGTTTCTTCATACCAATACAAACTGACGCCAACCACGAGTGAACCAAGTGAATTACCAATTATCATTTTCTTGCTTAGCTGCTTATTTGTATTTTTCTGTAATGTGAAGTTTGAAGTATTACACAACACGCTGAAGGCCAGGCAGTGTCGTGTTGGTCTCATTTGAACAGGCAGTGTCGTGTTGGTCTCATTTGCCAGGCAGTGTCGTGTTGGTCTCATTTGCCAGGCAGTGTCGTGTTGGTCTCATTTGCCAGGCAGTGTCGTGTTGGTCTCATTTGCCAGGCAGTGTCGTGTTGGTCTCATTTGCCAGGCAGTGTCGTGTTGGTCTCATTTGCCAGGCAGTGTCGTGTTGGTCTCATTTGCCAGGCAGTGTCGTGTTGGTCTCATTTGCCAGGCAGTGTCGTGTTGGTCTCATTTGCCAGGCAGTGTCGTGTTGGTCTCATTTGCCAGGCAGTGTCGTGTTGGTCTCATTTGCCAGGCAGTGTCGTGTTGGTCTCATTTGCCAGGCAGTGTCGTGTTGGTCTCATTTGCCAGGCAGTGTCGTGTTGGTCTCATTTGCCAGGCAGTGTCGTGTTGGTCTCATTTGCCAGGCAGTGTCGTGTTGGTCTCATTTGCCAGGCAGTGTCGTGTTGGTCTCATTTGCCAGGCAGTGTCGTGTTGGTCTCATTTGCCAGGCAGTGTCGTGTTGGTCTCATTTGCCAGGCAGTGTCGTGTTGGTCTCATTTGCCAGGCAGTGTCGTGTTGGTCTCATTTGCCAGGCAGTGTCGTGTTGGTCTCATTTGCCAGGCAGTGTCGTGTTGGTCTCATTTGCCAGGCAGTGTCGTGTTGGTCTCATTTGCCAGGCAGTGTCGTGTTGGTCTCATTTGCCAGGCAGTGTCGTGTTGGTCTCATTTGCCAGGCAGTGTCGTGTTGGTCTCATTTGCCAGGCAGTGTCGTGTTGGTCTCATTTGCCAGGCAGTGTCGTGTTGGTCTCATTTGCCAGGCAGTGTCGTGTTGGTCTCATTTGCCAGGCAGTGTCGTGTTGGTCTCATTTGCCAGGCAGTGTCGTGTTGGTCTCATTTGCCAGGCAGTGTCGTGTTGGTCTCATTTGCCAGGCAGTGTCGTGTTGGTCTCATTTGCCAGGCAGTGTCGTGTTGGTCTCATTTGAACAGGCAGTGTCGTGTTGGTCTCATTTGCCAGGCAGTGTCGTGTTGGTCTCATTTGCCAGGCAGTGTCGTGTTGGTCTCATTTGCCAGGCAGTGTCGTGTTGGTCTCATTTGAACAGGCAGTGTCGTGTTGGTCTCATTTGAACAGGCAGTGTCGTGTTGGTCTCATTTGAACAGGCAGTGTCGTGTTGGTCTCATTTGCCAGGCAGTGTCGTGTTGGTCTCATTTGCCAGGCAGTGTCGTGTTGGTCTCATTTGCCAGGCAGTGTCGTGTTGGTCTCATTTGCCAGGCAGTGTCGTGTTGGTCTCATTTGCCAGGCAGTGTCGTGTTGGTCTCATTTGATCAGGCAGTGTCGTGTTGGTCTCATTTGCCAGGCAGTGTCGTGTTGGTCTCATTTGAACAGGCAGTGTCGTGTTGGTCTCATTTGAACAGGAGCACGTGATTAGCTGTCGAAATATAATATACACGGTGGCAATATGTGATTAGCTGTCGAAATATAATATACACGGTGGCAATATGTGATAGCTGTCGAAATATAATATACACGGTGGCAATATGTGATTAGCTGTCGAAATATAATATACACGGTGGCAATATGTGATAGCTGTCGAAATATAATATACACGGTGGCAATATGTGATTAGCTGTCGAAATATAATATACACGGTGGCAATATGTGATAGCTGTCGAAATATAATATACACGGTGTAAATATGTCATTAGCTCTCGAAATATAATATTCACGGTGGCAATATGTGATAGCTGTCGAAATATAATATACACGGTGGCGATATGGCACTACATGTCGAAATATAATATACACGGTGACAATATGTGATAGCTGTCGAAATATAATATACACGGTGGCAATATGTGATTAGCTGTCGAAATATAATATACACGGTGGCAATATGTGATAGCTGTCGAAATATAATATACACGGTGGCAATATGTGATTAGCTGTCGAAATATAATACACACGGTGGCAATATGTGATAGCTGTCGAAATATAATATACACGGTGGCGATATGGCACTACATGTCGAAATATAATATACACGGTGACAATATGTGATAGCTGTCGAAATATAATATACACGGCGTAAATATGTCATTAGCTCTCGAAATATAATATTCACGGTGGCAATATGTGATTAGCTGTCGAAATATAATATAAACGATGGCAATATGCAATGTTTTCCAAATACGTTTCAAAACTTTAATGCAATGTTGTCAGTGTGAGAACATGGTAGGGATATTGTGTTCGTTTGAAAAAGTACCACGGCAATAAATACGTATGCTAAATGTCTAAGGAATTGATCTGAATTTTAAAAGCGAGAAACGAGTCTGAGCAATGCTTCACACGGAGTCTGATTACTTTTGTGATGCCCACTGGCGCGGAACCTATCGGGTTCTGTGGCTCGCCCACCTCCTAGTTCACGCAGGGGGCTCAGTCCCCTTCCCCCCCCCCCCCCACTACGTCGGGAGCCCAGAGGTTGTCACCGATTTGGCCCCCTTTTTATTTGAAATACGGCATGGGCGCAGAATTGCAGTGTGCATCCATTGTGCATCGGAAAAGTTCGATCTAAGGGAGTTTTGGCCAACGTTTTTTTTTTACCTCGGAGCGAATTTAACGTTTCTTCCCATCTCTAATTTGGCATTAAAGAGGCGCGAGGCAAGGGCGGTGAAATTGGCGCAATTAATGTTTTTTTTGCGCATTGCTCTTTGGTGGGCACAGGGAGTCGTACCGCGGAAGAATACCACTGGGCAACATTTCATTTGGTTAAATTGGGCGCTTCGGCCTCCTAAGACCATTTCGCGCCGTTGATAAAAAGTCACAATGTATTAAATCGTTAAAGTCAATTCATAATTCCTGGAACAAGTTGGTTTGTCGTAGAAAAATGAAAAGAAGTTTGATAAGAAACGGGTGATCATCCCCCAACAGGCAAAGAGAAAGGGATGCTGTGTGCGTGGCAGTAATCGGTCAGTGGTTTTCTATGGTCATGATATTGCGGGTAGTGTAGTAATATATGTGGGATTGTAAGATGAGTGTTACATGATGGGCATGAAGGCCGAGGTGAAGCAGAATAAATAAATCGATGTGTGAGGTAAGTATGTCCTATGCGGATGCGCGATAGGACTATTTCTTCGTGGCGGTTGATTTTAAATGATGTCCGGATATCGACGACTGGCTTAATGTTCCGTAATTGTGTATGGTTTGTGTTTTGTGTCCAGATTTGGTTCCAAAAATACCGAATGTTCTATCGTATTGTTGATTTGATGGCGTCAAAATGTGGTGGGATTTCTGTGATATGTGGTAATTGTAATGATTCTTTTGCAAGATGATCTGCTTCCTCGTTTCCTGGGATGCCGCAGTGACTGGGCACCAACAGGAAACGGACCTTCACGCCCATCGAATGAAGTGTTCCTAGTGCTTCATAAATAGAAATATGGCATTGATGTGAAAAGGAAAGTGACGAAAGAGATTGTAAAACAGATTTGGAGTCCGAACAAATGACGACGCTGCGCATGGGGTGACAGAGAAAACGGTTGCGAATATAACGGAGGGCAATGAGGATGGCGTGTAATTCAGCGATTAAAATTGATGTTCCGTCTGGTAATCGAGGTTGTTTTTTGTATGCTCCCGAAACTATTGCATTGCCTGTAAGGTTAGCGTTTTAGAACCGTCAGTAAAAACGAAAGGTACGTGGTGATAACGAGCCCGAAATTTGTGAAATTTTTGTTTAGTATATTCTGGGCAAAGCTGTGATTTTGGAGTGGTGGTGAGATACAGAATGTGTCGTTCGGCTATTTGCCACGGTGGTGTAGCTGGTGGAGAAATAGAAGTAATGGGTGGAATAGTAAAACAAAGTTGCTCAGAAAATTTTTGACCCGAGAGGCTATGGTGAGACCAGTTCGTTTTTCGTCTGGACCTAAATAATGATAATGTAAATTTGGGAGAATTTGCAATGACGCGTGTGTGGGGTGGTTTGAATGAAATTGAATTTTGGAGGCGTACCTAAGTGTTTGTTGCATTCTGCGGAGAGCTAATGGAGGAATTCCTGATTCGGCTTCTAAAGAAATAATGGGTTAAGTAGTCATTGCACCGAGTGCGATAAGGATAAATTTATTTTGAATGGTGTCTAAAATGTGTAAGGAGGATGGGTTGGCACCAGCATAGACCACTGAGCCGTATTCAATGATGGGGAGCACTAAGGATTTATATAGTTGTAAAAGAGTGTGACGATCGGTTCCCAATGGGGTGGATGTAATGCAGCGAAATAAATTTAGTCGGTGAAAACATTTGTTCTGGACGTGTTTCATATGCTTATGCAGTGAAAGCCTACGATCAAAAATAACACCAAGAAATTTAAATGAATGTACAAAAGATATGTCATTTTGCCCGAGGTGAAGCTGCGTTTCTGGGTTTGGGCAGGGAGTGCATTTGCTAAAAATTATGGTTGCAGATTTGTGAGCCGAAAAAATTGAATCCTTACTTCATGGACCATTCGTGTATCCTGTTTGGAGCATTTTGAAGCCGAATCAAACAATTTCCGTAATTTTTGTCCGAGCACCAAATTGCACTATCGTCGGCGAAAAGAGTAAATGATACATTTGCAGGCATGTCAGCGAAAAGGTCGTTAATGATGATGTTAAATAAAACTGGTGATATGCAACTTCCCTGCAGGGCTCAAAATAAGCGCCGTCCTAGCGATAGCGTCGGCGACCAAATGCTGGCTTACCAGGCTTCAGTGGCGACCGAAACGAGAATTTTGTTTTGATACGTCCGTCAAGATTTTAGCCATGAAGGACGTCGATATATCAGTAAGTTGTATTTAGCAGCACTGATCTTTTTCCAGATGAAAAGTATACTAGGACCGTACCGCGAATTATACCAAATATCCCGTACCTCTTGCTTACCACGTTTATACTAGAACCTCCCGTCGGCACAGGACGGCGCTTTAACCGACAACCACAATGCTAAACCAATGGCATACCGTGGTCGCCAAAAGCGCCGTCGGGACGGAGACCAAATGGTTGTCGTGTCGTCGCCTATAAATCTAGTTATAAATATGGAGTTTGAAATCAGGCAACTCTTGGTGACTTGTTCAGTCGTTCGTTCGAAAATTGGTTTGTGGGTAATTGCGCCCAACCGTGGTGGTGGATTAATGTGTTTTTGTGAATTGATTGCTGAACTGCCTGAATTAATATTGCCATTTACGAGGTAGGTGCGTAGTTAGATATCCAGGCGTGGACTATTTGCAAAAGATGAAAGCCAGCAAAAGGTTAAAATGACAGGGGAAGGATGCAAGCCGGACAAATAATAATAAGGGGAAGCGTTTTGTGGCCACCAAGGATGTTCGTGTTCAGGAGCCGAGCAGAACATCCACAAGCACACCAAGAACAAACATGAGGAGCGTGAGTGAAACTAGAAGCACACAATTTGGCAGATTTACGGCTGTAGTGAACTCGCTGCAGTATACATTTCATGACCCCAGGTCAATGCCTTCAGGGTCAAATGAGGTCACAACCAGCCTCCACTCCACCGCAACCTGCACCGCCCGTACGTACAGAAAGTATGCACGTTCCACTGCAGAACGGTAGATAGACCGTTAATACGTACGCTCGCTACTCGCTGGTACAGACCGTGCGTGCTGTCGTTACATCGGCAGTACGGACCCATCGTGTGATCGTTACGGCCAGCGTTAAGACAATGGGACCATTCATTCCCATTCAAAATACCACATATATTTTTTGCTCTTTATTTCTGCGGAAGAACTTCGGTTTCTCTTGTCCCGAAGAAAGAACGTTTAGCTCTGCTATATTCTCTTAAGAAAGAAAATGCCTAGGCTAGAATGCTAAGCCTGCAATGACACATCAGGTCTAAGGCATTACAAATTCCCCAAGCTATCTTGGTTACATTAGGCATTATTTGGCATTGTACATTATTCTTCATTATGCTACCCCACTCAAATACCAATATTTTGGTATTATATTGCATACCAACTGGAAAGTGCCTATGCACTTGTGCTGGTAATAAGTGGCTAGGTAGGCCACATCCCACATCATCTTAATCATATCAAGGAACATGTTTTTACAATATTTATGTCTTGAAATTCCATATGACATTCTATGTAGATTTCTCCCAACATTTACACTCTGGACAATGCTACACATGGCCATATCCTTTTACCTAGGAATGTACCCACCTAGGTACCTATCCACCTACATACATACCTAGGTACCTACCTACACAGGAGCTTGTCTTAATCATGTTCGAAAACATGATCTCACAATTTTGTGTATTATTGCACTTCAAGGTATCCAGGAGAAAAATTGTATACACATTTTACCCCACAAAGCAAAAATGGAGTTAGGTTTGGTTAGGTTAGCTTAGGCTAGGCTTTTCTCTTCAGTTGAAAAAAAAACTTCCCATTTTTTGTAGATTTTGTTCACAAAAGTGCTCCTTTCTTTAAAACAGGCTTAATTTAATCTGTTAACCTTGTTAACTAGGCTCTGCAATGCAAGGTTTTTAATTTTAAGTTGAAAATTCTTCAGAAGTACAAGGAAAATTTTCCATTTCTTTGGGATTTTATTTTCCTGCATGCAAGTTTAGGTTAGGCTGTGCTACATTTTTGCTTACTCTTTAACATTATTTTCATGCTATGTCATCAAACTCCAGCCTGTTTTTTGGTGTTATTTTGCCTGTCAACTGAAAAATATGCATTTGCAGAGGAAATGAGTGGTCACACAATGCTATCCACCTACATAAACATTGCATTGGAAAAATAAATTACAGGAATTAAAAATGTACCAAAAAGTGCAAATTTAATACAATTTGGTTTCGTGAAATGCCAACATTACTCAACACAAAGTCCCATTTCAGGTGTTCTTTTGCCTGTCAATTGAAAAAGTAATCATTTTCAGAGAAAATGAGTGGCCACATCAAGTTAACCATGTTAATAAACCATTGGAAAAGTATATCCAACAATTAACAAATACCTGAAGTCAAAAATGTACCACCTTTTGTGGCAAGAAGATCAACTGATACTTTTTAGTTAATTAAATTAAAAACCGCAACCTAGGATATCTTATACTAACACCTGCTTTACAGACGAAAACATCTGATTACTGATTAGCACGTCTTGCATGCAGTCCAACTTGCAAATTACTGAGGTTCTGAAGATGGCAAGTAGAAAAGGTTTAGGTAAAGATATATGTAAGAATATGGAAATATAGAACTGGTGCTCATAATTCGTCTTAATGCTTTGCTTTTCTTTGCCATCCAGCTTGCCATATCAAAATTTGATGAGCCATTTCCAATGCTTTGTTAAAGAATAAGCTGCAATGCTAATATGCATGAATATTACGGCACAATGCCGGTACTTTTCTTTGGATGGGTTTCATCCATATATCTAGAATAGGATATTTCTAGGACAGATGGTCTTTTTCTACTCTGGCGAGGATATCTGTCATTGGCATCCCAATTTAGTGCAAAATGAATACATGCATGTTATTATGTCAGATTTGAAACTATAATAATTGTGCCAGGATGTGTGGGCACTGTAGAAACATTATGGAACATGTACAGATGTGTTGAGTTATGCTTAAAAAAAATGATGCTTGGTTCAAGCATCCTTTTTGCCAAATATCCCTGGATATGCACCATTATATTTTTTTCTGGAACTATGGTAGATATGTCCAGAATAATATGCATTTTTCAACTTGGTTCAACATATGGCAAAAACTGAAAAGGAGTAAAATTTGGATGATACATTTCCTTTCAATAGAGCTGTCATCAGATGTAACATATTTGCATATATGCAGTATGTTTGGTGCTGTATGCCAAAATTCAGGTGGAATTCTTTAGTTTCAAAGAAAGAGTTTCTTTAGTTTCTTTAGTTTCAAAGGAGATGTTCAAGAACATCTCCAATCTTGTGGCCAAAAAAGCATGCTTTTTCATGGAGGATAGTGTTCTGGATGACAAACATCCAGCACAGGAACATTTTTCCAATTCTGGTTGGACAGATTGCATGTCAGCAGACACCACGGTTGTCTTTGTATTTTGTAATCCTGGATGTGGAGAGGAAATTGTATGTGCAATTGAATATGGAGAGGATATTGTTATTGCGGTTTAGGGGCGCATCGACTGCAGAGGTCATGCAGCGAGAGGATATTATTATTCCACTCAATGACATCGGAATATTGCACTACACTTTCCAGTGAATCTTGAGCACATCACAGAGCAGTTCATAGTCTAACAGCACCATCGAACCTCCAAGGGATAAAATGAGCAAGATTTCCTGAAGAGGATAATTTTCTGGATACCGCAAATACAGGAATATCCTTCCTTTCCAACCATAGCAGTCACTAATCTGGTGGTATAACTATACACCCCTTTTCTGATCACTATCGATTGCATATTCTTCCATGTTCGACTGAGTGGGACAATAACATGGTGCAAGACTTGGATCGTTGGCGCAATATCTTGATATCTTATGGCCGACCAAATGTTTCACTTCAACTTCGCATTATTAGCGTTGATCTCAGTTACCCCACCGTCGCCTATTAATAAAAGTCCCCGCATGCATTGCGTTTTGTGTGAAGCCTTTTCACATTTATCACGCTAAGGGGATGTCGGCCTTCACCTTGATACTGACTCCCCACTGCAACAACCGAACTATGAGCATGGATTCGCTAGGCTGCTCCAAAGTACAACAATATCAAGAAGTGATCCTACAAGATTGACATCCGCATAGTCAGTGACCTGCGCTCCATCCGGGAGTCGCCGGCCTGGATCTTCGTCGGCACTGCACTGGCAGCTGCGTCTCGCCTGCACATTAGCGTGTTTATTCCCAACACCGTGCCACCAGAGACCGTCCGCTCCGCTTACCAAGTCCTGAAGAAACTGCTGCGCTCGCAGTGCAAGTCTCGGCACTGGTGGTGCATCTGTGGCTTATCTCGCCGAGGGCGTGGTTGAAAGTGTGGCAAGCACAGATATAGCCATGTTTGGCATAAACCACGTGCTGACCACAAAAACGTCTCACATCAGTTGATTGTTCGGCGGAACGCCCCTGCCGTGGGCCCGTGACGTGGCACACACAGACTATCACATACAGAGTGCTGCAAAGAAACCCTCGCTTGAACAATTTTATCTTCACAAGCATTTGGGGGGGGGGGATGGAAGGAACTGTGATCTCCCACCACAAGTCGTCCAGGGATCTTTAGAACTTAGCATATTTTTCGTCTTTTGAGACATGGTGAAGTAGAAATGACTACGTGTGATGCTTGTGATGACTATTGGAGGCGGCCACTGCCGTACCTGTGAGTCGGCCGCTGTCACGGCTGTGAGGCGGCCTCTGCTGTGACTGTGAGGTGGCCTCTGCTGGTGCTGTGAGGCGGCCGCTGTCACGGCTGTGAGGTGGCCTCTGCTATGGCTGTGAGGCGGCCGCTGTCACGGCTGTGAGGCGGCCACGCTGCGACTGTGAGGCGGCCGCTGGCACGGCTGTGAGGCGGCCGTTGTCAGGACTGTGAGGCGGTCGTTGCCATGGCCGTGAGATCGCCGTTGTCATGGCTGTGAGGAAACCGCTGCAGCACCTGTGAGGTGGCCACTGTGACGGCTGTGGTGTAACCGCTGCCACACTTACGGCCACTGCCGTGGCTATGAGGCGGCCACTGCCACGGATATAGCTGATAGACAATGGTGTAAATGTTCATATCAGTTGCGCCTTATCTTATATTGTCTAGCCAAATAATTCTTCCTGAAGGACGCTATTTAGAAATGTACCACCGACATTCATTTGGACCAGGATACCATTCATATAAGCGTGTTTTCATGTTTATTCCACAAAATGTACCCAGCTGAGAAATGTGCTTAAGAAGATCTTAAACAAAGGGGATTATGCCTCCTAGTTGATTCAGTTACTACCATCCACGCATAGAAGTACTGTACCTGTCAGCAATGACTAAATATTCGTTGTTTTGTGTGCAACATGATGTAGATAACAGTTAATAGGAATTATAAGTATTCATATGGGACGCGGCATTTCATCTCTTATATACACGATGGAAGATTGCGAACAATTGATGTCAGATTGCCAAATATCGCTTGGGATTTTTCATCCTTATGTGCCAAACTCCAGATTGTGTCATCCTTAGCTGTCTTAGAGCAAATTTTGTTCATCCCCCACCGTCTCCGACCGACTTTGCTCATCTGCACAGTCAATGACAAATGGTTTACAGACAGTCTCTCAGTCTCTTCCTTGCATGCGACGGTGACGGATTTAGAAGTTCCTATCGGCAGGACACTCCTTTTGGCGCGCCACAATTTATTCAGGGTGCGAAGCGACACCTATTGATGAGGAAAAAATCGATGAAAAGCTGGAAGGCACACAAATTTTCAAAAAGTAGCAAACTAAAAAAGCACGTTTCGGAAATTTGATGTTATCCAATCCCGATGGAGGGCCGCCACTTCCTCTCCCCCCCCCTCCCCTCCATTGGACCCGTTCCTGATCGGCGACCAATTTCCCAGAATTGAATTTCGTCGGCGACCACCAAAAGGTTTTTATGAGCCCTGCTTCCCTGTATTAGTCCGTTTTGAAGAAAATGTGGATCGGAAATAGCTGACCGGTACCTGATGTTGAATCTACACGAACCAGATAAGGAACCTATTAAATAATGTGCTAAGTGTCCTTTTATGCCTAGTTGTTGAATTTTGAAGAGGAGTGCTGGTTTGAAAACCATATCGTAAGCTTTGCTTATGTCTAAAAATACTGCGACAGTGTGTTGATGTTTTTTGTAGCCTAGGCGGATGTCTGTCTCTAACCGAATAAGATCATCTATTGTACTGCGTCATCGCCGAAAACCACATTGAAAGGGAGATAGAAGTGAATTTGTTTTCAGGTGACATGTCAGTCTTTTAATAACTATGCGTTCGAAAAGTTTTCCTAAACAACTGGTGAGTGCAAGGGGTCGAAAATTAGTGGGGTTAGTATGGTCTTTGCCGGGTTTTGGAATAGGGATAATGATGGCTTGTTTCCATGCTTCAGGAAAGACATGATTTGACCATAATGAATTAACTGTGTCTAAGATGCATTGTTTGGTGTGGTCAGATAAATGTCGAAAGAAGGAATAATGCAATTTGTCAGGCGCTACTGAAGTGCTACCGGCGGAGGAAATGGCATGCTGCAGTTCGTAAAATTGAAAAGAAGCATTGTAGTCCTCCGTATTGTCGGATTGAAAGAGTTCGAGATTGGTGCGAAAAGTGAAAAGTTGTGCATTTGGTAGGAAATTAGGTCGGTAGTTCTCATCGGAGCTATTATGGGCTATGGCATCAGCTATGGTATTCACGATGGTTTGTGGGTCTGTAATTGTTAGATTGTGGATTTTGAGGGCCGGTAGAGATTTAAATGGGGAGCGTCCGGACAACCGTCGGATTAATTGCCATATTTTACTTAAAGGTGTTTGAAAAGTGAGCTTCTGTAAATATAAGGTCCATGAACGGCGTTTAGCATCGCGAATGATGGGGCGGGTCCTCGCACGTGCATGGTTACGGATGATTAAATATTCCTGATCGGGATGTCGTAAATAATTTATTAATGCTCTTTTTCTTACCGCAATGAATTTTAAAATTTATTGACACCACCAAGGTACTGGTTTTCCTTTTGTGAATGGTTTGGTAAGTGGAATAGTCGTGGAAGCTGCCTCGAAAAGTGTATTTGTAAGTGAGTTGATGTTTTCGACCGGAGAAATGTTGGGGTTGTATTGAGTATGTGAAAGTTTCTGAAATGTTGTTCAATCTGCCTTCGAAATTTTCCAACGGGGGATAAAACTGGGTGTGGTATCGGTCGCAGTTGAAAATGTGGGTGTTAATTTGATGGGGTAGTGGTCGCTGTCATGAATGTCGGTGTCAATGGTCCAGTCAAACTTATTGGCCAGGGTCGGAGAGCATGTTGATAAATTAATAGCTGTTTCTGTATTATGTCCAAGGTGAAAAAGGTTGGTTCTCCGGTGTTAAGTAGTACTAAATTATGCCGGCCTAAAATGTGTTCAATGATGTGGCCGCGAGTGTCTCCATGTGTACGTGCTTTATCCCAGGTTGGACTATGTGCATTAAAGTCTCCGAGTAATATGAAAGGGTTCTTGAAAAGTGCTATAAGGTTTTATAATCGTGTCAAAAAATGTGTGTTGTCGGTGTGTGGTGGAATATAAATGGAGCATACATCTATATTCCTAGCATTCAAACGTAGAGTACAAGCTACTGTTTGTAAAGGTGAATTAAGTGTAATTTGTGTATGTGTAAAATCATTGTTGATGTAAAGTGCTGTACCGCCACTGCGATGAGGACCATGGACCTCGTCGTGACGGTACAGCGAGTAATTGAAAAGATTGAAATTATATGTATCGGTGGGTAAGAATCGGGTTTCCTGTAGTGCAATAAGAATCGGAGTGAATAAACTAAAGAAAGCCTTCATTTCTGCCCATTTGGAGATTCAACTACGGCAGTTCCATTGCAGAAATATGGACATTTGTGAAAAGAAAGTTAATATTTGTTGGCACCTTTTGGTGCCTGGCAGCCACGATTGCAGCTCAGGCGGGCATGTGGGTTGGGTGCATACGGCGGCGGTTGACCCGCCCGAGCCGTCCGACCGACCGGTGACCTTGGCAAGGTCCCGGCGGCCGGCCACTGCCGCGGGGGATGCCCGCCCGTTGTGAATGTGTCGGTCGGGTCACGTGGCCGCCAGCCGGCACGGGACGCGTCGGGCTTGATCGGCGGCACACCAAAGTGGCACACATTTCCCCAGCAGCCGAATGTCTGCGTGGTCTGGCATTCCTTGTGGAATTTGCCTGAGTGTGTGGAGCCGGAGTGGTCTTTGTGTTGGGAGCCACGGTGTTTTGTGTCGGTGTGGTCAGTGGTGTGAGTTTTTTAAGTGGAGCTAAGCCGGGAATGATGTCGGTTTGCATCGAAGTAGAAGTGGTGTTGATGCGAGAGATGGGGAAGCAATGCTGGTCGTCCGTGCGTACGTTTTGGTGGAGGGGGAGGTGGCCTCGACAGAGCGCCGGGCCTGGGGGTAGGACACCCCGGTCGTGGCTTTGACTGCGCAGACCTCATTCTCCTTGCGCCAAACTGGACATATGGGTGATGTGGTCAGGTGGTCGGATGTGCTACAGTTCAGGCAGTGGGCAGGCTTGGAGCAGGTGGAATCAGGATAGGGTGGTTCGCCGCACTTGGGGCAGCGGGTTGGTTGGCGACAAGTTTTACTGCCATGGCCGAAGCGCTGGCAATTAAAACAGCGGAGAGAATTGGGAATAAAGACACGGACTTGGTAGCGTAGGTATCCGGCGAGGAGGGCTTTGGGAAGAGTGGTATAATTAAAGGTAAGAACAAGGAGGCTCGTGTCACGTTTCTGGCCGTCTTTAAAGGAAGTGATGAGGCGGACGTGGATCACCCTCTCCGGCCTGAGCTCCGCCTGAATATCTTCCTCAGACATGAAGCGGAGTTCCGGTGCGAGACGGTGCCCTTGGTGGTATTGCGGTTTGAATGGAGAGTGATGGTAACGGATTTTCTACAAAATATGGTGATACAGAGGGGGGCTTTGGTCTGGGCTCGGGATTGGGTTTTGATAACTAGGGTTCCGTTGGCTGGGGTTTCAATGTCGGGATTGACTAGGGAGCAGATGGCGAGGAGTTGTTTACTCGGCCAGAAAACGTTGACACGGCGAAAGGAAACGGATTCCTCGACAGGCTTAACGACTACGTACGAGCCAGCACTGCCGAGGTAGGGTTCGATGGGTTGGATGGGTTCAGGTGGAGAGGGCGTGGTCTTGTTCGAGCATGGGTCAGCGGCGTGGAGAGTGATGGTTTGGTCCGGATTGCGAGACGAGGTCGTGGTCTTGGGACGAGCAGGGGTCGGTGAGGCACAGAGGGCTTCCATGGCGTCATCAAAAGGGATAGTCCGGCGCGGGTCATCAATGGTTGTATCAAGTGGGGGAGCATCAGAGGCCGAGTCCGGGGTCGTGCGATGATCGTCAGGTGTAGCTAGCGGTGAAAATTCCTGTCTCGGAGTCCGATGGCGAGCTGGGGTCGGTGTCCTTCTTTTGTTTTTTCCCCATCGCGGGGAAAAAACCTACCTAACGAAATCTAAATAAACACGAAGGACGCACAGAAAACAGGGAACAAAAGTACGTCGATGAAAACCAGATGGGACGACGGGTGTCACCCCACTGGAAAACGAAATACGAAAAGAGCGACGGGTGTCACCCCACGAAAAAATGAAAAATAATGGACTGCAGAACCAGCAGTCAGTCTGGCCAGAAATGGCACGGCGGAGTGTTCAGTGAGCTTTGGTAGCTATTAGTGCGTAGGCAAGTAGTATTGAACACTCCATGACTGGGCAACAGAAGCCAAGAGCTAATTATAATTTTGACAACTTACACCACAAAGTAGCATATTCCGGTGACCTGACGTTCCCCGGCATGCTCAAGGAGATATCCTTCAGTTTGGCTTGGAAGCTAATTTTCTTCCACGTGCAATTAGTCACGTGTCAGCACTGCTTCCTAGTGGCGTCAAATAATGGGTTCTCAATTAGTGGCAAAACGTGGGATGTGGTGAACCGTGTCCTTCACACCAGATCCGGCAAAGCTTGTCGGACCGAAAATCGACCGAATGTTAACCGATTTTCACAAAATGTTAATCCCAATGCAAAGATAGTACAACATTCGACATCTCGTAAGAATGTGCATCGGACGGGGTATCTTTCATAACCCCAGGTTACCCGCTACGAGAATTAGAGGTCAACAACAACAAAGATACCACCGAAAATCTGCTTTGACCTAGATATATCGTAATATTTAAATATAACGCGACCATTCGACTCCACGTTAAAAAAAACATACTTAGGTCTGAGTACCTTCCGTCGCCCCATGACGGTCTTTTTTATTCAGATTTGACTATGTTTGGTAGTCGAAAAATACTTAGTCAATGATGTTGGTTTCTCACTTCTGCGTCACCGTATCATGAACGCTCTCCCCATGAAACGATTTCTGAACGCAACGGATAACAGAAAGAAGCAATGGTATCCAAGGAATTGCGATCTCACCCCCAGATAGTAGTATGCATGCTTTCACTAGAGATGCGTTAGTTTCCTCTGGTTTCCCGTAATCGGTTTTCTTCTGTTGGTTGTTGTTGCCAGCTAAACAGGTTGGTTTTCTGGTTATAACCGGATTGCTAGACCTTGGTTGCAGGAATCGCATTAGGCATGCCAGCGCGATGTGCCTGATTTTCCCAGGTATTGAGCACATTGGCTTATATATATATATATATATAAAATATACTCCCACCCTCCCTGACCAGATGCAGACTGGGTGCACGGGAGACATTACGCAGATCTACGCGCATCACAAGACAGGAAATTCAGCTAATCGGAGGGGGGATGAGTTGTTTTTTAGTCGTGCCGGACCACAAAGGTCATTTGCGCCGCTTTTAAAGCGGGCGTGTTTTGCAAGCAAAGCTCAGGCAAGTGTGCATTTACGCTAAAGGAGTTTTACGTTATAGCGTGTGTGATGTTTTAGGTGCTGAAGGCTGAGTGCTGGGTGGGGGACATCTCCCTGATGTCTAAATGGTTTTAATTTTACCTGACTCCTTCGCAAGCTAATTTATAGCTGGGGTAGGGAGGGGGTGTTTTGAGAGTGACGAGAAAGTTGATTTTGCCAGGGTGTCGGCATTAGTCTACTCTTGTGGAAGAGCATCGAGGGATCTTTACCGTGCGAACAAGGAGCTAATTGTCCACACCTCCTATCACGCCGGCCGCCGGCGGTTAGTTGTTAGTAGAGGGTTAGTCTAAGCGTACCATGCAGGGTTGGATTAGTACAGTGTTTTGCAATTCGGCTCATCTACGTTCGCTGTACCTTTGGGTAGCCGTTTAAATTATCAGTTGGAAGGCAAATCGGCTCATCTTCGTCCGATGGCTCCCTCGGGTGATCGTTTTACTTTATGCTAATTTTTTATTTTTTTTTTTTGTTTTCCTAAAGCAAGTCGGCTCATCTACGTCCGACGGCACCGCTAGGTAACCATTTATTTATAATTGGAAAGAAAATTGGCTTATGTACGTCCGACGCCATTCGGGGAGGGCTATTTCCTACGTGTTTCCGACGAGTGTTTCGCCGGCATGCATTAAATCGGAGTCTAAAAATCAGAATATGTAGCATTTGGGCCATCCGCGGGCACCCCAATGGTCATCTGGCAAAGACGATCGTCTGGTCGAAGTCGCGGCCAGATAGTTACCAGTTGCACTAGAAATGAGTGCAGTTGCCGTTTGGTAACGTTAGTTGTCTACTAACGGACGTTAGTTGTCGACGTTAGTTGTCGACGGACGTTAGACGACAACTAACGGACGTTAGTTGTCTTTGTTTCTGAAATGAATTGCTTTTTTCTTTTGTGATTTATTTTCTTCCGCTCAGGTAGATAAGCATTTCCTATCTGAAACCAATATCATTAGGACTACTATTCGTTTCTATTTTCTGCGTAACATTATTTTATGTCGGCTCGCTCTATCTCGCGAACGTGGCGTCGTGCAAAAAAAGAGCAAAATCCAACGCAAAACCGCCTACGTAAACCACCACTGGATATTTGGAAAGACATTTTCATTCCTTTCATAACATGGAATCTTGACTTCATATTTGCTTTGAATATTTAACATATGAGTCCGAATCACACACGTTCCGGCTTGGAAAAACACTACAAAATATCTAAAACAAATGAAACAAAGATACTTATTTAGGCTTACGAATTTTGAGAAGCATGTCATACGAAAAGAGACCATTTCGAGATGGCATCATTATGTCGCATTAAACTATCTGTCATTTGACGCGCGCCACTCGTTAGTTTAATTGCTTCGAAATGCTTGACATTTTTCTGTACACTCTTCGCGTCGTTGAAAAACCTGGGAAGCTGGTCACATATCCGACAAGCGAAGACATGCGAAAACCGAGGACGGCATGGCTGTCCTCAATGTGACAAAGTGTTGAGGATGTTTCTTTTCGATTGCTGAGCAGCCTGACGATATATTTCCTGGCCTTGCAAGCTCAACCCCCTAAGATTTTATGAGTTGAGTACTAAGCCATTCAGACGAACTCATGACTTGGTACAGGCGAGAGGAGGTCATCTGAAGAGAGCTCTCTCCCTACATATGGCCCTCACTTTTCCAAGACTTTTTCACCTTTCCAATACATATGGCCTTCGGGCACTTTGTTTTCAAATAACTCCGATTGATAAATACCTCGTCCTTGGTATATATATATATATATATATATATATATATATATATATCCCACAGTGACTCTCTTTAACTCTTCTTCATTCATCAGGGCCATCTCTTGCTTTCGGAAGCCCATCACAGTTCTCAATTTCCCCGTCTAGCTCTCATCTCAGGGGCATTCCAGCTGAGATGAGCCTCACAATTTCTCTCTAGTTTTTAGGGGGCCCTGTTCATCCCTGAGGGCCGCCTTCAAACCCCAGGAGCATCCCAGCTCTCTCGCCTTCAGGCTGACTGTCTATGCTTCAGCTGTTACATGCCTTTCCATGCCATGTCCAGCTGTAATGGGCATTCTAGTCATCAGGCTCTCCTGTCTTCACCCCTTGTCAGCCCACAGGATGGACATCGTCAGGTCCCGGAGGCCTGTTCCACGACATCTGCTAGACGAATTTTTATTTTTTCTTGATTATATCTCTGCGCCTACGTCTTGAGAGGCACTTGTGGCCCTCCAAGGGGGTCACCTGGAGGATCCCCACGGATCCTCCAGGGGGAGCGGCTGTCCATTTCGCCTCCCTTGACTAAGTACTCCCCAAAATAGATGAACGAAATTGGCTGCGAAACCAATTGATGCCATTCAGTTAAGATCACAGAGCCATGACAGGGCAAAGGTAGGTAACGAGGTCGACTCAGTGCGGCTATTAGATGCACACTGAAACATTTGTCACGAACAAGCATGCAGTATACAGTTAGAAGTGAAACATTAGTGTATAGGAGACATGATCGAAGAACTTGCGAAAATACCAAATAACCTTAGGTCAGATTACGAATTAAAACTGAGATTGAAGCATGCAAGGTTTTTTTCGCATCACTTTGTAGCTATTTACGTTATGTTTCGAAAACCGGAATAATGTGTCATGGCGAATTGTATTCCCTAATAGAGCTCCGAGTTCAGCGTCGTGATGTCAGTGAGACATTTGTGCCGCTCCGGATTTTGATACGCGAGAGGAGGGTAGACGACAGAGTTCTCATGCAGGCACTGGATGAGGGACAGTAAGTGTTGAAGAAATGCAGGTGATATCAGAATGTCCGTGTACTCGTAGTCGCGTTACCATCGTTGATATTTGCACAGCCACCGTGCCCTCTAGTGCGTATACGAAGCCCTTGTGACGTGTGATGCGGTCCGCTTACCAAATTGCTGTCTAAGGTCGGACATAAAACACGTCAACTCCCCCGAGGCCTGGACTCGAGACTCCGGAACGCAAACCAAGCACTTTTCCCACTTGCCATCTGGGACGGATGGTGAGTGTCAACCTCAACGTGCGAGATTCATGGTTGGCTGCCCGCCAGTGGGAGTGTCGCTGTAAACCCTTTTCTTTGAACAAAGATTGAGAATGCTCATGATAAATACTGTGATGAAAATTGGTAATTCACTAAGAGGGAAGGACATGTCTGGCTCTGAGAGAGAAAGTTAGAGCACGTAATATTGTATTACATCGTGTATCGCTGCAGGCTTGCCGACGAGCGGAAATGACGCAGGCGAAGCTCTTTCCTTGAATACAGATTATGAACACTGCATAATAAATTTTGCTATAAAAACGAGTGAAAATCGAAAGTGAACAGCACACCTGACAATGACGGAATTGGATCACCAAATGCTGTACAAAACACTTCATTACGACTTTATAAACTTGGCGTGTGTGGGGGCAGTGCTGGACTAGAACGGATCGAACTCCAAATAAGCGGGAGTAGACTGGCTCTGGCTGCGCGCTCGGTCGTTACAATTTCGTTATTCTTCTTAATCGTCTTCAATTTTACGATACTCCGTCGAGTTCTCTGCAGCATTAAGCATTATGAATCGGACTTCATAGCACTACAGAAGTGTGCCTGGTTCGAACCCAGATCGGATAATCTCTGCACCTTTCTCGGTCTTGCTTTCATTCACCCAAGAGGTCGTCCACCGCCATCCCCGGTAGTTATATGTGAGATATCCCGCCGGCTTCACAGCAGTGTGGAATTGCGCGAGCCGAGAAACGCGCTCTGGCCTGGGCTGTGTCGCCTCCAAGTGGGTGGCACAGGTCGCTGCCTCCTACTTTCTCGCTCGGGTTGGACCGTGGGGTGTTCTGGAGATGCGACTGGACTGTAATGCCATGTCGGGAGTTGAGAGCGATTTTTAGAGGCGCAATGGAACCAAGCCGGAAATCTCCACGTCCATTACGTTGTTAGAAAGCTCGCTTAGAAGATCAAACGATCGATTGTTTTAAATCTGGGCATCTTTATTAGAACTAACCATTCACTGCGGCGGAGGTTCAGTGATTAGGTGTCTTAAGAGCCCGCATAAAGATTTGACCATATTTACATTGTGATGAGCATGTTCAGATATCTTCTTTTACGAGGACTGGAAGTACTTCAGTGATATTGATCTTCCGTATGCTGGGGGCGGGGAGCGATACCCGTCCTCATGGCTGAAAGCCCATTGGTTCAGTGCGCCACTCACCCATTGCTCTGACCCCATCTCTGACCCCATCTCTGTGTAAGGTGCTGAAGCAAGAGTGAATGTGTGGCTCACAGATGTTTAAAAACAAAACTAATTTATCAACGTCAGGATGCTCTCTTTGAAAGCTTAAAAGCGAAATCACACTGTCAGAGGCATTCTTTGTAACTCAATGTGTACATTTTCCATGCTCACGACGATACACAGTTTGTACTCACTGCAAAGATCACCCATGTTCCCAGAGCAGATGCAGAAACCCAATTTAGCGAAGCTCTTCCCTTCCGATGACTGAGTGATGAGCATGTTAAATCAAAGCTCGTCTGATTATGGTGGGATGTAACTGTCTGAGCAACTGAGTGGCTTTCCAGGAGTCGAAGTCCAATACGCACCAGGCTTCCATTCTGATCGCAAATCCGTCAATTATTGTTAATTAGTTATCGACGAGCATATGCTGTATTGGATACCCCTCACCCCATTGTGCTCTGCGCTAATGTTTTTTTTAATAATTATTTTGGTGACATAAAATACTATATTTCAGAGG
Source organism: Ashinkailepas kermadecensis (assembly GCA_034440615.1). Lineage (NCBI taxonomy): Eukaryota > Metazoa > Arthropoda > Thecostraca > Neolepadidae > Ashinkailepas > Ashinkailepas kermadecensis. The sequence continues at coordinate 120,818 of JAOTOM010004131.1, forward strand.
AGTGTTCCAATTTTTACCGTGCACGTAGGATAATAGATAATATCGTGGTCAGTCGAACTGTATGCCTGCCTTTGTTGCCAACTCGCCCCGTTACCTCATAATTTGCTTGCGCCAGATACCTCAGCTAGCAGATAGATTTGCATCGGTTCAGCCCAGTTCACTCTCTCATCACTGGCATTGTCATGGCAATATCGTTAGCGTCAGCTGATCAGCTTACGATTTCTCCTGACAGCAACAACAGCAGTTTGTGAACATGCTCGAACAGCAGTTCCTTCCATTATAGTGCCGGATTGTTGCGGTTTCTGATCTTGATGTCAGATGGACTGGAGTTAAATAAATGAAGATCCGTCAAATATTGTCGTTGTGGAACGTTAATACGTTTTTCTGATCCTCCCATTGATCCTTTCCGATGTCAATCATCCTCTTGAGTATGTTTTCAGAAAATGATCGCATCCTGGGACAGTCCCGTTAAGCGAGAACGTCACGGTGAATTTTGTTTCCTTGTTAGGTAAGAAAGCCTTCAAAGGTGAGTCATTCCCCGGTGTCACCTGGGGTTAATACGTTAATGTGTAGCACTTCAGCCGACGTCAGTGGGGGTTAATACCTTCATGGGTAGTACTGGAACTGACGTCAGCGAGTGTTAATACATCCATGGGTAGTACTTTAGCTGACGTCAGTGAGATTTGATGCATCCATGGCTAGCACTTCAGCTGACGATAATGAGTTAAATACATTCGTGGGTAGTATTTTAGCTGACGTCAGTGAGGGTTAATACATTCGCGGGAATCACTTCAGCTGACGTCAGTGAGGGCTGTTGCCTTCATGGATATCACTTCAGCTGACATCAGTGAGGGCAGTTGCCTTCATGGGTATCACTTCAGCTGACGTTAGTGAGGGCACTTCATCTGATGTAAGTGCGGGTTAATATCTTCATGGATAACATTCCAGCTGACGTCAGCGAGGGTAAATACCTTCATGACTAGCAATTCAGCTGACGTCAGTGAGGATTAATGCCGGCATGGGCAACACAGCAGCTGACGTCATCGAGTGTTTATAGCCTTATGTGCAGTAGTCCAGCTGACGTCAGACATACTCCACTTGGAACCAGCTAAAGATATTGACCAAAACGGCCATGCTGAATCCGGCGCAGTTTGAATTACACAGATACACGCTCAACTCCTGATTAATGCGTTCAAATGTTCAATGATTTACGTGCGAAAGACCAACCGATGGTCGAAGACAAAAGGATGGCAATGGAAAGGATGACAAAAGGATGGCAATGGAAAGGATGACAAAAGGATGGCAATGGAAAGGATGACAAAAGGATGGCAATGGAAAGGATGACAAAAGGATGGCAATGGAAAGGATGACAAAAGGATGGCAATGGAAAGGATGACAAAAGGATGGCAATGGAAAGTGCATTGTCGCGGGCTGACTCCTGGTTTGGAAGCAACTTCAAAATTCAATTATTCGGAAACATTTACTGAATAAAAATAACTAAGAATCAAGAGTATGTTATATTTTAGCAACTTCAGCAACCCAATCACTATGTGATGGGGCAATTTCAAGAACATTGAAATTTCGACATTGGCCTGTGCACAATGGGCCAGAATGGCTTAAAAAGTGACACTTGCTTGAATTTCGAAGTTCGTCAAAACTCGGCAGTTTTTATCGTAGATCGTCTGCAAAATGTACTGATCGAAGATCTCTTTTGGGTTGGAATGAGTGCCGCAAACAATTCCGAACTGTTAATGCGTAAGTGTCACATATTCCGGCTTGCAGGAGCCATCGCTGAAAACAGTGCTGTATCTTCGATATACCACCACCCATGTCCATAAATGACGCAGCAAGTCATACTATTATAGCGTGTTTATCTGCGTCGCTGCAAACGCGCAATTCCATCCTCGAGTTCTAAGTATTTTCATTCTTCTTTCAATGGCTCGAAATCAATAATTTATCATATCATTGAATTGCTCAGATCATGAGGAGTATATTATGAGTATAAATTAACGATTTGACCAATCTAACAACTTTCTGCAGTTAATCTAGCGTTATAAGGTAACAAACGATGCAGATAATATATAACGCTGGGCATATTTTTGATTTTTTATAAAATATTCAACGACCTACACGCTGATTTTGAGTTTATAGAGTAGATACATGCTTTGGCTACAAGTCTCGATTGTATGCTGCTGCGTTTTTTTTTGCACCAACAGGAATAAACTAGCTTGAACCAGATTGATGTTCTAGATAGCGCCATGTATATTGGTCGATCAATATTAATTGTATTAATAGTTAGGGCGTACCAAGCCTTCATTAAGTGTATTAATCTGTCGAATAATGATTTATATCATGATTGCAACATTCAGGTATCATTTGTATACAACCCTAACCATCCTTATTAGTTATTGTAGTTTAATTTTCGAAATGCTGATTTTATGATGACAGGGGAGACTGGGTCTAGTTGATATCATTTTGGCGAAGCTCAGATAACCCTTCACTTTGGAAGGGTAGCGAAGAGATAGCTACACCTACGCCAATCCTAATTTTTTTCGCTCCAAAAATGTGTCACATCGTTACCATTCGGCAGCCGCGGGACGAAAGGACGTGCGTTCGTTTTTTCCGAGATAAGAGGATGCCAGTAGGAACACGTGTGGTAGCCATCGCAACTGGCTTCATACTTTTGGAGAACTGTTGTATCAACGATTTCGTGTATCAACTAGACGCGGTCTCCTCTATATTGAATCAGTAATGTCCAGAAAAGTAGCATTTAAGTATATTTATCAGACTGACAGTCTGAAACAAGCAACCGTGCAGAATAGTTCGGCTTTCCTCAAGGAGCAAGGCATAGAGCCAGTCGAACCGACCCGTTGCAACCGAGATATAAGTACCTTTATAGTCCAACTGAAAGTTAAATGGGCCAAATACAGTCGGCACTACAAAAGATTCATCAAAGTTAATGAAGAGTGGCTGAAGCAAGATGTCTTGAACGTGAAGGGTGTATCGGCAAGTGATGTTCACCGTGTGCGTCGGTTGACAGTCAATAGAGAACACCTGCGACTCAGCCTGAGCACCCTGCACGCCTGGGTCCGATTCTTCGAGTGCACCTTGCACATTAGCTACAGACTGAACATAAAAAGTGGCAGTGCAGGTCAATAACTGACACAGGGGAAGTCATTCAGCGCAATAAGATGGTCCAAGATCAGTTCTGTCATCTTCTGCACCTCCACGTGGACCAGCCTAGAGCGGGTAGCGGCGGAACGTCGAACGACGGCAACACGGCCAGAGGGGCGTCAGCGATGAGTCGAATCTGGCAGAAGTAACTGGTGTTCACGAAGGACTCATCCGTCGCCTCCACACCGTCCTTCAAGTACTGGCATCTGGGTACCAAATCGACTCAAATAAATTCGCCGACTACTGCGACTGCACAGCGAAGCTCTATGTTGCTCTGTACCTTTGGCACCCGATGCCAGTAGCACTGCACAGAGTGCTGATCTACAGAGATCAAGTCATCGCATCGCTGCTCTTTCCCATCTGAATAATTAGCGAGGAAGTCCAGGAGTCCCGCAACAAGGACGTCCGTGTATACCGCGTCGGTCATGCACGGAAAGACTCGCGACTGCACAACATCGCCGACCAGTTCAGGTACCTGTTGTTGAGCAGTGACCCGCTCATCAGCTCCTCCGCCGCAAATCAGCGTTTTCAAGCAGCAGCCCGAGGTAAGAGGTCCTTGATCATCTCAGACGCTTGGAGCCTGCTGCAAGCCGTCGTAGATCGAGACATTAGCGACTCAGACTTCAGTCAGTGAGGGCGTTTAGTTTTGCCTTGTTTTTGTTTTTGTTTTTGTTTTTGTTTTTCTTGTTTTGTAAAATCGTTGGGTTTCACCGATAGATGATGCCGAATATATGCTTCATGTTACCGAGTGCTTAATATTATTACAAACTCTCCAATTATATTTCCGAATTCATCGTATTTGCAGATGTAACGAGAAGATATGCCGCATAGTTGTCAAATGACTCGCACCGCACGCTTTTACATGCTATATTAACGATAACAATATTTCACTAAATTGCATCAGGCACAACAAACGGTTGCCAGAATCAGTTTCTACGTTGAAAGCCACCCCCAAAACGACCTTTCACGTATGCACTTGGAAAATTAAGTAGTATGTCACTTTTCAGGCCGTTCTGGCCCATAGTACTGTAGTGTGCAAAAACTGCCACATAATTTTGCCAGATTTCATCGTCGCAGACTGGGCTCTGCGGAGCTGGAGACGAAGCCTGCTTGTCAGCGGAATTTGTCAGCGGTCAGCGGAATCTGGCCTTCGTGGAGTGACGAGTTAAATGTAGTTTGGAACCTGTCACAGGACGATGGTTCCTGCAAGCCGGAATATGTGACACTTACGCATTAACAGTTCGGAATTGTTTGCGGCACTCATTCCAACCCAAAAGAGATCTTCGATCATGGCAATAGTCCTTCATGGGCAGTTGTCGGTTGTCACCATCAGCGGAGGGTACCCGAGGACTTTACCCTGCACACGTATGTGTGTGTGTGTGTGTGTGTGTGTGTGTGTGTGTGTGTGTGTGTGTGATGTGTGTGTGTGCGTGAATGTGTGCGTGTGCTTGTTTGCAAATGGCATCTAATACAATTTGCCCGAAGATGCTACGACATATCTTATTTTGTTTTGTTATCGAACTTTTTTTTTGTTCCGCACTGAAGCTTACCATAGTGCCTGTTTTGGGTCCGTACTATATTTGATTCTTAACTGAGTTAAGGTTCTCTATCACTATTAAGTTTCTATTAGGTTTTCTGAGGTTTTCTATCACTACTTCAGTCTTCGCCTTTGCATTTAATGGTCAGTACATGCAGTTGTTTTTGGCGATGACAATTTCAATGAAACTCTGCTCACCATAGCAGATGGAAAACAAACGTCACGGACTTGCATGGCTGCTGAAGTGATCACACTAACCCACCTGTTCTGTGTCGTTGTTCTCCCCGTAGATGAGAGCTGCATTGTGCTTGAGCACATCGCATCATCCACGTGTCCATTGGCGTATGTTCTTTGGGTCGGCGAAGGTGCACACTTGGATTATTGAGCTGCAACATGGTTTCGCTTACAATATTACACTTACAATAATGATGGTAATTGTGCACGATCGGCTTGTTTTCCTGCGTCTTATCGAGCTCTCAAAGAACTTAAAATCCTTCTCACATCCGATAAAGTTCTGCAAAACCTCCAATGAATAGCAATCCCAATTCTGAAAACTTCCACTTGAGAATACTTTGACACCGACACACTTAGTTGTTATATTGGATGAGCGGTGTTGAACTTCAACCATATTGCCTGATCAATGTTTACTTTCTTGAAGTTTCTCGAGCAATCTCTGGCGGAATATTGTACCGTGTGGTGAATGGTAGCCAAGTTGAAGCACATCAGAGATCCAAACTAATTAACAAATGGGCGGCATTAATCTGAGCCAAATCGTTGTGCGATCACCAGAGTATGGGCACAATTTTCACCCTCGGTACAGGCACAATGGTAAAGTAGAACTGCCGTTGCCACTGCCGTTGCTACTGCCATCACCACTGCCGTTACCTCTGTCGTCACCTCTGCCGTTACCACTGCCGTTACCAGTGCTGTTACCACTGCCCTTACCATTGCCTTTACCACTGCTGTTATCACTGCCGTTACCATCGTCATTAACACTGTCGTTACATCTGCCGTTACCACTGCCGTTGCCACTGCTGTTACCACTGCCGTTACCACTGCCGTTACCACTGCCGTTACCACTGCCGTTACCACTGCCGTTACCACTGCCGTTACCACTGTCGTTACCACTGCCGTTACCACTGCCGTTACCATTGTCATTAACATTGGCGTTACAGTTGCCGTTACCACTGCCGTTACCACTGTTGTTACCACTGACATTACCACTGCCGTTACCACTGCCGTTCCACTGCTGTTACCACTGCCCTTACCATTGCCTTTACCACTGCTGTTACCATTGTCATTAACACTGGCGTTACATTTGCCGTTACTACTGCCGTTACCACTGCCGTTACCACTGCCGTTACCACTGTCGTTGCCACTGTCGTTGCCACTGTCGTTACCACTGTCGTTACCCTGACGTTCCACTGCTGTTACCACTGCCCTTACCATTACTGTTACCACTGTCCTTACCACTGCTGTTACCATTGTCATTGCACTGGCGTTACATTTGCCGTTTCCACTGTCGTTGCCACTGCCGTTACCACTGCCGTTACCACTGCCGTTACCACTGCCGTTACCACTGCCGTTACCACTGCCGTTACCACTGCCGTTACCACTGCCGTTACCACTGCCGTTACCACTGCCGTTACCACTGCCGTTCCACTGCCGTTACCACTGCCCTTACCATTGCCGTTACCACTGCCGTTACCACTGCCGGTGCCACTGTCGTTGCCATGCCGTTGCCACTGTCGTTGCCACTGCCGCTCCACTGTCGTTACGACTGTCGTTACCACTGCCGTTACCACTGTCGTTACCACTGACGTTCCACTGCTGTTACCACTGCCCTTACCATTGCTGTTACCACTGCCCTTACCACTGCTGTTACCACTGCCCTTACCATTGCTGTTACCACTGCCCTTACCACTGCTGTTACCATTGTCATTAACACTGGCGTTACATTTGCCGTTTCCACTGTCGTTACTACTGCCGTTACCACTGCCGTTACCACTGCCGTTACCACTGCCGTTACCACTGCCCTTGCCATTGCTGTTACCACTGCCCTTACCATTGCCTTTACCACTGCTGTTACCATTGTCATTAACATTGGCGTTACCACTGCCGTTACCACTGCCGTTACCACTGCCGTTACCACTGCCGTTCCACTGCCGTTACCACTGCCGTTACCACTGCACGACCAGCCGCCGTCAGCACCGTGACAACGTAGTGCCACCAACACCAGCTGCGCCGTGTTGCTATGGTGTGCCACCAACACCAGCCGTGCCGTGTTGCCATGGTGTGCCAGCGCCGCCAGCGCCGCTGACCCCTGACCTCTGCACCAGTGGCTGGCGCCGACATGGAGTACCGCCACTGGTGCGTGATCTGCGCCGTGCTGGTGCTGGCGGCCGTCACCAGCGTCGGTGTCGGCGTGCCGCTGGCGCTGCAGGCCCGCCGGACGGCCGGCCTCATCGAGAGGATAGAGATGGTGACGTCAGTGCTGCAGCAGGTGCCGCTCATAGACGGGTGAGTGGCGACGTCACTGCTGCAGCAGGTGCCGCTCATATACGGGTGAGTGGCGACGTCACTGCTGCAGCAGGTGCCGCTCATAGACGGGTGAGTGGCGACGTCACTGCTGCAGCAGGTGCCGCTCATAGACGGGTGAGTGGTGACGTCACTGCTGCAGCAGGTGCCGCTCATAGACGGGTGAGTGGCGACGTCACTGCTGCAGCAGGTGCCGCTCATAGACGGGTGAGTGGTGACGTCACTGCTGCAGCAGGTGCCGCTCATAGACGGGTGAGTGGCGACGTCACTGCTGCAGCAGGTGCCGCTCATAGACGGGTGAGTGGTGACGTGCAGGTCTAGACAGGCCACTGGCGCCAGACAGGCCAGCAATAACGTCACCAAAGTTACAGGTGTCGTTGATGTACAGGTGAGCGACGACGTCACCAATGTTGCAGGTGTCGCTGATGCATAGGTGAGTGACGACGTCACCAATAAAACAGGCAACATAGTTGGATGGTGGAGGTAGTGCAGCTTGGCTGGCACCGAAGGCAAATTGTGAACATCCATGCACAGAAGAAAACAATTGCTGATCACTGAGTGGTCAACGCCCGCGCGCTCTCGTTGTGAATGGAGATGCAAACTGAGTTATCCGGATTGATTCTGGCACTATTCAATAATAAACTAAACCTAAGAGCACACATTCAGGCATGCAGTAATACGTGCCGTGGGCCGAGACCGTCATGCTGGCTTCGAGGTAAAAAGGTGTGGATTCCCCAGACCCCCGAAGGCAAGAATCGCGAACCTTGTAGCACGTACAGATTCATCGGTATTTGTCGAAAATAGTGAGCTACAAGTTGGCAGGCAGACTTTTCTGAGTTATTTACCTCATAATTCTGATGCACGTCGGGTGCAAGTTTGGAACTTGGAAAAGTGGCGGGTGCGGGTGCAGGTTCGAGTTTCCAGAAAGATGGCAGTCGGCCGCCAGAAAGGCGGAAGATCAGACAAAGAACGATGAAACACGGGCCGGAAGTCAATCGGAAGATGGTGGCGGCCAGCCGCTGAACCATGTCCGAAGCGACGCTGCATTGTCTGTATACACGAGCCGGCAGAGTCCGTCACTGGACTGGAGGAGTCCGTCACTGGACTGGAGGAGTCCGTCACTGGACTGGAGGAGTCCGTCACTGGACTGGAGGAGTCCGCCGCTGGACTGGAGTCCGTCACTGGACTGGAGGAGTCTGTCACTGGATTGGAGGAGTCCGTCACTGTACTGGATGAGTCCGCCGCTGGACTGGAGTCAGCCGCTGGACTGGAGGAGTCCGCCACTGGACTGGAGACCGCCACTGGACTGGAGTCCGCCACTGGACTGTAGGAGTCCGTCACTGGACTGGAGGAGTCCGCCACTGGACTGGAGTCCGCCACTGGACTGTAGGAGTCCGCCACTGTACTGGAACTGAGTGTTTCTGTGTCGTGGACAGTGCGTCTACACGGTCGACTGCGGCATCAACGCACTGCCGACTTGTTGGGGTCGGCCTGCGTCGGAGGACTGCGGACGGAGTTCAGACATTCGACGTTGTCTGCGCCCCGTCTTGTGAACTAATGGTCTGAAGCGGTCACGCACCGCAGGACTGTCGTAAGCTTTGCTTTGACTCGCTATCGCAGCGAGACGAGGCACTCAACGACCACCGAGTGCCCCATCCCCACATTGGGGGGGAGAGGGTGAACTGACGGCTCAACCCCGACCTCGCTGCAGATGTCTCTTCTCGGCAAATGGGGTCATGGCAGGAAATGACGTCGGGAGCGTTATCTCCGACGCACGATTTAATGGATTGAGCGGCGTTGTCACATCTGCTGGTTGGTCGGGGGACTGATGATACGTGTCGTGGTGTGGACATTTACCGCTCGGGCACGGCATTGTACGGGTGATGAATTTCGCTACCACTGGTGATCTCATCTCGGCACTTGCGAGATGTTTGTCACAATTGGCGTCATAGAAACTTCGTAATAGACACATGCATTCTTCCTCGCAGAATGCCAAGAAATATACACCATGAGATGTATTGAATGGACGTGGCCAGCAACCACACGGATTCTGATGACGAATCCAAAGCCCCCGACATGGCATTAATCATTGCGTCAGCCGTGTGCTCTGATCCCACTCTAATATCTGAAGCCAATTTCGTAATGCCCCCATCCGCACACATTCACATTTCATACGTTGGTTACTTGGAGGGTCAAATGGTCACGTAGAGTCATGTGGGGAGCCAGCTGCAACTACAACCACCATCTCGAACCGGTGCATCACAAGTCCAACACTTATCAAGTTCCCGCCGCGTGAATAACCTCACAGATGTGCTCAGACAAACCTGTATGTGGAATGCGTGCTATGCATATGCGATATGCAGACCCATTCCTCGAATGTCACATGTGCTGCGCGATCGGCCGCAGTGGGTCGATGCACATATGATACTGGCGGCGCAGGCTCGTCGTCAGGGACGATATTCCCAAGAGGACCAAGCCAGCCCCCTCTGCCCTCTCCCTATACCACCCACTGCAGCGACGGACAACAGAAGGACTAGGTCGGCTCCTGGATACAACGTCGGGAGCAGATCTGCTCGAGGTCACGACGCCAGCGGCAGATCTGCTCGAGGTCATGACGCCAGCGGCAGATCTGCTCGAGGTCACGACGCTAGCGGCATATCTGTTCGAGGTCACGACGCCAGCGGCAGATCTGCTCGAGGTCACGACGCCAGCGGCAGATCTGCTCGAGGTCACGACGCCAGCGGCAGATCCGCTCAAAGTCACGACGCCAGCGGCAGAACTGCTTGAGGTCACGACGCGAGCGGCATATCTGCTCGAGATCATGACGCCAGCGGCAGATCTGCTCGAGGTCACGACGCCAGCGGCAGATCTGCTCGAGGTCACGACGCCAGAGGCAGATCTGCTCGAGGTCATGACGCCAGCGGCAGATCTGCTCGAGGTCACGACGCCAGCGGCAGATCTGCTCGAGGTCACGACGCCAGAGGCATATCTGCTCGAGGTCATGACGCCAGCGGCAGATTTGCTCGAGGTCACGACGCCAGCGGCAGATCTGCTCGAGGTCACGATGCCAGCGGTGGGTCCGACCGGCCAGCGCCACAGTCAGATCGGATCCTGCCGCCGTTATCTTGCGACAATCCGGTCGATGTGTCCGGCGGACGATGAACACCACTTCGGCGCGTTTCTGCTGAGCTCCTGCCGCGATTTTCTGTCCCTGAACACGTTCGGCTGAGGTCAGCTTACGTCAGCAGGAATGTGCCACAGAAATAATGTCGACGGCAGGACACAAAGCTCAGTCTCAGCAGGGCCCCGGCAAGGCTTCGATAGGATTGGAGCTGGGCCTCAGCGGCGCTTTGCCGGAGTCTCGGCAGGGCTTCAGTCAAATGTCAGTGCGGTTCGGTCAGGGATTAAGGAGCAGCGCACCAGGGAAGCAGGGCGGTCAGCGAAATAACAAGACGCAAAAGAAGAACCTTTGGCTCTTTTACGACGCATTCAGCTGCTAGGTCATATAACGTCGCCAACCTCTCACGCCGATTGGTCGCGGGTGGGCTTGGTAATGCCGCCGGTTGCGGGATTCGATCAGCGAAATACCACTTGCGCAACACCGGCGGAAGCTGACCAAAACTGCCGACATCAGGCTGAGGTACAGGATCGGCGCTGAAATGATGATGCAAGTCACAAACAAAATGAGAACTTTACTTTGACAGAAAATGCTAAGATGTACGCATTCACCATGACAGTTGTCATCGCAGCAACACAACCAGTGGTGCAGCCAGGAGTTTCCTAAGGGGGGGGGGCGACCAAAAATGTGATGAAATGGAGAAAGCCTCTGGCGCGTACAGCGAGCAAAAATTTCGAGTTTTGCATGATCAAAATCTACAAATTTCCGTTTCATCTAGTGTATTTGTGGGTGTTAAGGGGGAGGGGGCGTCCCCATTGGCTGCGCCTCTGAACACAACTAGTACACTAGAACACAACTAGAACACAACTATAGTTAAGTAGCTGTCACAGGCGATAAGTCCTGACCTTTCAAGTCAAGTGATCGACATTAGCCAAGTGGGCCGACAAAGCGAGCCAGTAGCACATCAACAAACCAATATCGCCAGAAGCACATCGACAAAGCAATATCGCCAGTAGAATTCCGAAGGAATGACTGCATTCCTAGCAGTGTTTCAACAGCGCCAGTTAGCACTGAGCTAGTCAGCATTATCATCATCATCATCATCATCATCGTCACGTATTTCGCGCAGTCTCCATTTCATGGCTTTCCAGACTATGCGCTAATATGGCAAGTTTGCGGGTACATAGGCAGTTAGTGAGTCGAGAAAGATAATAAAAGTGCAAACACGGGTAACGGAATCAATAAAAGCTAATGCTGACTCAGGGATCCCAGCCATGGTTGTCCCCCCTCCCCTCCTCCACTCCGACAGCCGCCGGAACTCATGGATTGTTCTGTGTCAGCTGGAGCACGATTCCAAATGGCTGGAGATCGGTATCCCAGAGACCTTCTGGCCAGCTGCCCATGCACTGCCGGCGGCTGTGGGAGGCCAGCGCGGACACCGCCAAATAGCACCAGATGGCACTGCGCCTGCTCCTGCTCTGTCGTGACCAGGACGAGCTCCCCTACCTCCCCTTCCTCTTCAAAGCAAGGCAGTAGCTCGCATACCAGGTCGCAGCACTGCGGATATTGAAATAAATGGGCGTGGCAGTGGTTAGTACGGTGTCTGACACGGTGCCAGCGGGCGCCGGCCGGTGATCTACTGGAACAACACTGTCCCACCGGGGAGCGGATTCTGCCGCGCTATTTGTTCTTATTTGGTGTGGCTGGGAATTAGATGGCAGCAAGAGAAACGATGCTGGTGTCCACATAGAGAAGAGCAAAACACGGGTTTCCTTCGGCCGTCCACTTCACGTTGCTAAATAACTTGAACCCTGGGGAGTATTAGCTATCTGCACTGCATTAGTGGCCGTCAGGCCAAGCAGAGTTATCTAAGTAACAGAGAAGTCACCGTTTTCTATTATACGGGAGGATTACAGACCACCATATGCCATGCTCTAGTCAATATCCCAAATATATGAACCAGAAAGTACAATTTTGCTGCTAAGTAATGGGAACAATCGACCGATCTCCTGGATCAGCTGTTGGGTGCTCAGTAAATCAGCGCCTGATAGCTCTCCCAATGTTCACTAGCCAGTTTCCATCGTGCTGAGATACATTCGTGATCTGAAAAATTGTCATCTCTTCGGTGAACATGGTACGCATTGCGGTCATACGTGCGAAGGACTACATCTTAATCATAATAAAACAATACCTTTACTTTGGAGGGCGGTCTGGAATTTGACCGGCCCGACACTGCTACAAGAAGCCCGACATAGTTTTCAGAGGTCCGAGTGACATAGTTGTCAGCGGTCCGAGCGCCATAGTTGTCAGCGGTCCGAGCGACATAGTTGTCAGCGGTCCGAGCGACATAGTTGTCAGCGGTCCGAGCGACATGGTTGTCAGCGGTCCGAGCGAAAAAGTTTTTAGCGTTCCGAAAAAAATTTTGTCAGCGGTCCGAGCGACATAGTTGTCAGCGGTCCGAGCGACATAGTTGTCAGCGGTCCGAGCGACATAGTTGTCAGCGGTCCGAGCGACATAGTTGTCAGCGGTCCGAGCGACATAGTTGTCAGCGGTCCGAGCGCAGCGAGTGACTCCAGCAATTATGAAGTGCGTCTTAGAGCAATGTCGAGCCGTCCAAAACCCATATCGTCCTCTCAATTCTCGTCATTGTTGTATTATGATTAGCATGTAGCTTCACACCTGGGGCACCAGCCTACAGAACATTCAATAGATGCAGTCATATTCCAGCGATAATTTGTGCGAAGGCAGCGATTTCAGTTCCATTATGATCGATGACAATCGGCTCTATTGAGATGCCGCGCGGTACCGGAACCCATGGTAGGCTCTATTGAGATGCCGCGCGGTACCGGAACCTACGGTAGGCTCTATTGAGATGCCGCGCGGTACCGGAACCTACGATAGGCTCTATTGAGATGCCGAGCGGTACCGGAACCTACGATAAGCTCCATTGAGATGCCACGCGGTACCGGAACCTACGGTAGGCTCCATTGAGATGCCGCGCGGTACCGGAACCTACGGTAGGCTCTATTAAGATGCCAAGAGGTACCGGAACCTACGGTAGGCTCTATTGAGATGTCGCTCGGTACCAGAACCTACGGTAGGCTCCACTGATATGCCGTGCGGTACCGGAACCTACGGTAGGCTCTATTGAGATGCCGCAGGGTACCGGAACCTACGGTAGACTCTATTGAGATGCCACGCGGTACCAGAACCTACGGTAGGCTCTATTGAGATGCGGCGCGGTACCGGAATCTACGATAGGCTTTATTGAGATGCCGCGCGGTACCGGAACCTACGGTAGGCTCTATTGAGATGCTGTACGGTACCGGAACCTACGGTCGGCTCTATTAAGATGCCAAGAGGTACCGGAACCTACGGTAGGCTCTATTGAGATGTCGCTCGGTACCAGAACCTACGGTAGGCTCTACTGATATGCCGTGCGGTACCGGAACCTACGGTAGGCTCTATTGAGATGCCGCAGGGTACCGGAACCTACGGTAGGCTCTATTGAGATGCCGTACGGTACCGGAACCTACGGTTGGCTCTATTGAGATGCCGCGCGGTACCAGAACCTACGGTAGGCTCTATTGAGATGCCGTACGGTACCGGAACCTACGGTTGGCTCTATTGAGATGCCGTGCGGTACCAGAACCTACGATAGGCTCTATTAAGATGCCAAGAGATACCGGAACCTACGGTAGGCTCCATTGAGATGTCGCTCGGTACCAGAACCTACGGTAGGCTCTATTGATATGCCGTGCGGTACCGGAACCTACGGTAGGGTCTATTAAGATGCCGCAGGGTACCGGAACCTACGGTAGACTCTATTGAGATGCCGCGCGGTACCGGAATATACGGTAGGCTCTATTGAGATGCCGCGCGGTACCGGAACCTACGGTAGGCTCTATTGATATGCCGTGCGGTACCTGAACCTACGGTAGGCTCTATTGAGATGCCGCGCGGTATCGGAACCTGCACTGAGTGCATACTGGCCGGTGCATAGGAAGCTCAAGTGCTCTCTTTGGAAGAGCGAACAACTTGACTTGACATATAAACCTTGGGAGTATTGCCTGTGTATTCGTGCATGTACGTATAGGGTCTGTTCCTGAACCTGCTCCAAGCTGCTCCGAGCAACTTGGAGTAGCTGCTCCGTGTTCCCGTGCGTTTTCGGAGCAGAACGGAGTAGCTCCAACTTACTCCAACTTACTCCGGCCGAGAGCAGGGGCAGCTTGGAGCAGCTTGGAGTAGCACAAATGTGGCGCTGAAGATACATTTGCGGAACGCTTTGGGTCTGTTCCTGACCCTGCTCCAAAAAAAGAGTAGAGCAACTTGGAGCTCCAAGTTACTCTACTCTTTTTTTGGAGCAGGGTCAGGAACAGACCCATAGTAATATTCAGCTCGGTGTCGGTACGTAATTCGCAGCGTTTTGAAGGGTTTTGAAGCTTGTCTGTTTTGAAGGAACAACTGGGATCTGCTTCGTTGCGTTGCATCGCATTCAAAACTTGCATAGTTGTTCGATGTGGTAGACAAAGTTATGTCGGAATATTTACCCATGGCGAGCCCGATAGGCCTTGGCAAGCCGATAATCTACTATATAAAGGGCGAGTTTTGTGTGGATCTCTCTCCTGATTGGTTTGGACCAATCGCTTTGGACCAATCAGCGTCGGGTATTCCTGTGACGTGACAACAATATCCGATGTCCGCGATGACTCATATCCATACTACCTCAGTCGCCGTGTGACAGTGGTGGCGAGTGCATGTGTCCGTCCGCGAAGTGATGCAACAATGTTAAAACGACAGAAACCAATGCCTAAGGATGATACACCATCTGCGAAACGTAACAGGGCTCATCGCGAACGCGAGACTGCTGAGCAACGAGAACAGCGTTTGACTGAGAGACGAGAGAGGCAGGCTATATTGCGTAAAAAAGAAACACCACAGCAACACAATTGTCGCCTTGCTGTTGCCCGTGCACGTCATGCGGCCAAACCTGATGATGTACAATACACGTTTACCAGTTTACATGAATTCGTTTTACAACCCGGGCGAAGCCGGGTACGGCCCACTAGTAAGAATATATGCCGGCCCTCCAGAGCAAATTGTCTCTAACTACAGCACGTGATAACGAATCCAGAAATCCACGGAAGTGCATAAAATATAAAACTTCTATGGGCATCCAGACAAGACAAAGTTGGAAAACAGGTAAAAACAATAATAATACGACTGTTATCAGAGCAATACGCTGTATGAGGTTCCTTTCGCCAATAAACGAGAGTTCTTCATAGTGCTTAGTTGGCTACGTTCGGGCGGTTCGAATGTCGGACTCCCAGCCGTAGTTAGTTCGCCTCCCAAACAGCATGTTGCTATCCAATGTCGTGTTATTGTTATGTAAATCGCATCATGTGATCATAGCTATGCATATCTACACTGAAAGAAAATCTTGACTACCCCACCCTACGACGAGGTTATGACTACCTCATATATGACCTTATTATCAAGACATGACAACCTTCACTTGGTAAATACTACCCTCTGACAACCACTGGATCACTTATTGAACATGGTCAATAAGTGGTTTACCCTGAAATGTCATTGATCTCCTTATGACCACATCATGACAAGCTTTAAACCTAGTTTTTTTCGGTAGTGCAAATGTTGTCACAAGGTAGTTTGTTGAGGATCCTGACTACCCTGTGACTACCTTTGACAGCGTGGACGATGTCATGCGCGCGCGCCGGTCGCCATTTTTGTTCAGTGCAGTTCTGTGCGTTGCAGAGTGGTGTCCAGTAATGTGATAGCTGTAGACTGTAGTAGAGGACAGCAAGGCGCATTTGGTAAGTTTTCGTTTTGACGATGGGAAACATTGCATGCTTAGTATGAAGAGCTTGGTTAAAGTTATTAACAGTGGTGTTGTATCTTAAAGACTGATCAGAAAGCAGACTGAGCAGATTAGGTACTTTTGCTATTGCTATGCTATGTAAAGCAAAAAAATTATGCATATTCCAGCATTCTTGATAAATGTATGTTCTTTTGTCTTTTGGTTCCTTTGACAGACATTTGAAACCTGAAATATATAATTATAGAAAGTTTTGACAAAGATGTCAGTTTATAAATTAAGACCTTTGGAATCCTTTAACAAAGTTGATATGTGAAATATAAAGCCTATATGATTTTTGACAAACTTTCCGAGTGCAATATTCAATCTTCAAAACATTTTGAATCCACTTTGGATATTGAATCATCATTATACATAACAGCTACCTGCATGATAGACTGAAATATTGGGATCTTGCTAGAAACTCAAGGTGGTATTATTGGCTTCGTAAACCAATGTGAGATAAGTTTATGAAGAGTATCCATACCTAATTTTATATGATGTAATAAGCAAGAAATTGAACACTTGCCATCAGAAATGCTTATATTTCCAGGTCAACTCTAGTCAGGCTGGGGAAATTTGAGAGCATTCTGGTTTTTGAGATTTTAGAGCATTCATCTCCCCTCCCTGCTCTCAGGTTTTGTCTGGGATAGTGGCAGAATGAGTAGATACAGAGACATGAAGCCTTCAGTGTATTTTGTTTTGTACTTTTAGCCCAATTTGGCATTTCAAGCAAAAAATATTGCAGAAACATATCTGAACATGATTAAGATGATGTGACCATTTTCGATAGCAAATGTGACTGCAATTCTTGAATTATCCGAGCATTAATAAAGTAACAAATTGCATAGATATGAGTTTGATATTTTTTAGTGAAAAAAATAAAGAAATTTGAAGCTCTGCGAGGCTAGATGTTTGATATAACATGTGATATAGTATAAAAGGTAATGTTCAAAATCAAGAAAAAATGATGTAACATAACATAACCTAACCTAGCCTAACTTTCCATGCAAGAAAGGAAATTCTTCTTTTTTTTCAATGCAATATTTCCAAACATTTTTTTGCTAAAACGAATTCAATTAAACAAAACCTAACCTAACCTAACCTAACCTGAGCTAGCCTCAGCTGTTTTTTTTGTAAAGAAATAAAGACTTTGGGGAAAAATTTTCCTGCCACCCCCCCTCAATTAAAAAATTATAACACCACAAAACCCTAACCTAACTTAACATAGCCAAACCTAATCCCTTTGTATGCTTGATGGAGGTAAAATGTGTGCAAAACTTGCCTTGTGGCTACCTTAAACTGCAATAATACCTGTGCTCGGTGATTAAACATCAGAAGATTAGGTTAGTTGTTTTTATTTTGCAATTTTGCATTATTCTTCATTGTATATTGCCCACCCAAACCATATATTCCACATGTTTTGCTTCGGGAATGAGGGAACATGTATCTGCATTGTTACAAATGTGTTTTTCTGGTGTATTGGAATGCTAATTGAGTGAGTTTGATGCATTGTTGGTGAACCGACTACTTATTGATATATAAGTACTTCAATTTCAACTGCTTTGTCTTGAAAACTTGTTATTTCCCAATGAAATTATCATCAAATGCATTCAAATCACATCAGAAAGCATCAGAAAAACACATTTTTGACCAAAATTGGTGCACGGGCTTTTGTTACCTTATACCTTATCTTTTGACACTGATGAAGTACATCTGGTCTGGAAATTGTTAACTGGGAAAATGGCATCATCACCCCAGGATTCCATTCCTGAAAATATAGCACCTTCACGATGTTATAGTCCTTTGTGAAGCAATAAGTGCAAGGCTCTCATGCAGCATAGAGCTATGATGTTTAGTACTCCTAGTAATGGTTCCTAACATTCTCATTGACGTGTTCCTAGCTAAGTTACATTGTTCTTCTGTTTTAAGTTTTCTTGTTTTAACTTTTCCATAAGTTTTCCCCTCTTCAATGACATTCAGTTCACTACCTCCCATTACATATCTAAATGTCCCACCTAAAGATCCCAAATGCATTTATTATTGCATATGGATATACATTTGATATGGCTTTATAAATGCATATTATTGCATCTATTATTGCATATTGCATATGCACATCCTACATTTATTATTGTTGAAAGATGTCTGCCATTTATCAGCCCAACTTATCACTACTGTTCATCACTATTGTTAGCCAGTCATGCCAGTTTGATGTCAGTAAATATAAGCACCCTAATCCTCAGTCCAACATCAATGTTGTTCACAAAGATGATAAAGAGAAGTGGACATATACTAGAACATTCTTCCATTCAGATTCACATCCATTTAATACTACCTTTTATGTCCTTTCCCTTAATCATGCTTCAATCCTGACTAGAACTGTGCCATCAATCCTATGTTGATCCAACTGATGAGTTACACACTGGCGTAGAAATTTGTTTTGCTAAGGTCTAAGTACACCACATCTATCCTGCTTTCATTGCCAGCTTCCATAGTTGCATACTTGTGAATTCTAAGTTAGTTAAGCATGATCTCTATATTAAAATTAATGCTGGGTACCCTTTAAATGTTATGCCCCGGGGTGTTGATCATACGCTTTTGAATGGAGAAATGCCCCTTAATGTCGTATTTGCCCCAATAATTTCAGCTTTTAACATGGTACCCTATGGAGTGTCTCTCTCTCTCTCTCTGTCTCTCTGTCTCTCTGTCTCTCTTCTCTCTGTTTCTCTGTCTCTCTCTGTCTCTCTCTGTCTCTCTCTCTCTGTCTCTTTGTCTCTCTGTTTCTCTGTCTCTCTGTCTCTCGGTGTCTCTCTGCATTAGGCCTCTCTCTGTCTCTCTCTGTCTCTCTGTCTCTCTCTGTTTCTCTGTCTCTCTCTGTCTCTCTGTTTCTCTGTTTCTCTGTCTCTCTGTCTCTCTGTATCTCTGTCTCTCTGTCTCTCTCTCTGTCTCTCTGTCTCTCTGTCTCTCTCTGTCTCTCTGTCTCTCTGTCTGTCTGTCTCTCTGTCTGTCTGTCTCTCTGCCTGTCTGTCTCTTTGTCTCTGTCTCTCTGTCTGTCTGTCTCTGTCTCTCTGTCTGTGTGTCTGTCTGTCTCTGTCTCTCTGTCTGTCCGTCTCTGTCTCTCTGTCTGTCTGTCTGTCTGTCTTTCTGTCTCTGTCTCTGTCTCTGTCTCTGTCTCTCTCTCTCCCTCTCTGTCTGTCTCCGTCTTTCTCTCTCCCTTCCCCTCCCATCACATCCCTCTCCTTATCCCTCTTCCTTTCCCTCTCCGTCTCCCTCTCCCTCTCTCAGCGAGAGAGAAAGGGAGAACGATATCAGACGACCTCAGTGTCACACGCTCTGCATAGCTGACGCATCGCAATGATAAATGTGCACAAATAAGCCGCTGAATTTCCAACCGAAGCATGTTGTGCGTTCTGAAGTAAGACACATGACCTATGCAGTCGGTGCGCCACTAAACTACAATAACTAACTGAAGTAAGACACAGCTTGCAGTGGTGAGTTATTCTTGAAATTTCATCATGTGTTGAATTGTGGTCGTTTGCTGCAGGTGAAGCAGCAGAGACGCTGCTTGGTCTTTTGGACGACTGAAGTAACGTCCTGTGCGAGACCCCTATGAAGAATTCGCCATGCATAGTGCGGGACGAAGCAGGTTACACCGTGTTGGTGGAGCAGACATAAGTGGCTCAAGTGGGTGATCTGGCCTAAACGCTTCTGATAGCCGGGATGTGTTCATACATTTTTCATCAGAAGGTTGTCAAACGAAACAAATTATTCATGTGGTTTATGTCCTCGAAGGTGTTCGAGATAAAAACTGAGTCGGAGGCCTCCCCTAGAGCCATGAGCAACATAGGTAAACTCATTGAGTGAACCTGTAAGCTGACCTGATGAATGTTTGAGGCTAGCTCAACCCATCACTCGTAATTCGTTGAGTAAACAAGTAGTGAGACAATCCGTGGAAAGCATCGTCCGTTGATACGTGGTGCACGTGTTGCATTGTATGTTGTCATTGAAATGGCCAATACACGATGTGAGTCTACCCAGAAATGACTGACACGTGACCTGTGTTGCCGTTGAGCTAGCTGGTGATGGATTGCGGGAGACGGTGCGTGGTGTGCACACTCATCGACATACTTGTTACGGTATTTGCATATTTTAATAGTTGCGAAGCGTTTCAACTGCGAGCGACGCTGAGATAACCAGGATATGTACGAATTATGCATCACTGCAATTATGTGTAATGCCATATACGCCTAATTGGGATGGTTGGGGATTATTCGTGATGGTGGTTATGGGGTGGTTCAGTAGTGGTCACAAGGCAGTCCGATAATGGTTATGAGGTGGTTTAGTAGTGGTCACGAGGTGGTCCGATAGTGGTCATTGGGTGATCCAAACGTGGTCATAGGGTGGTCCAGGGGCGGTCAAGAGGTAATATATGAGTGGTCGCGACCGGATCAGGAAGTGATTTTATTGTGGTTTATGGTTGCCACGCGGTGGTACAGAAGTGGTCATAATGTTGTCCAGTGTAGTCAGAAGGTGGTTCAGCATGATCACCAATTGGTCCGCGGTAGTCACAAGGTGGTCACCATGTAGTTCAGATGATGTAAAAACGCAGTACAAAGGTAGTAAATGTGATCAATGACGTTGTTCAAAGATAGTCATCGTAGTCAGTAGGTCGTCAAAAAGTGGTTCAGGAGTAGTAAGGTAGTAGTCAAGATGTCGTCAAGAGGCAGTAAATGTCGTAAAATGGTGGTGAAAGGTAGTCCAAATGAGGGACAAATGGTACCACGACCTCATTACTACATTTTGACCATCCTACATGTGGTAAGACATTTTTCAGTGTAGGAGAAAATTCTTCGGGAATAGCTATGTGATCATAGCTACGCATATCTAGGAGAAGATTCTTCGGGAATAAACAACATTGCCAACGTGCAATGTTGTGGTTACCAGCGTGCCTGGACACCGACTTGACTTACGGGCTGGAGCACTAGTCAGTAACAATCATATTGCCGATTGATTCAGTGAGTAGACGCCATCAAATGCATACCATATCCTTCACAGCACAATTTTGCAAATGATTCAATCATTTTCAGCATTAGTTGAGCTTAGTTTGCAATCACATAAATTCAGTGATTTATGCGTACGGCCAGAATACAGAGAAAACGAATGCAACTGGGTATTCTAGCACATATGGCGTAAAAACTAGCTCCCGTAGCCCGACCTGACTTCGACAATCGTCTTTGATAAAAGTCGGGAGAAGTTGTCCCCAATTCCCCAAAGCTCTGAATGTGTGCATCAGGTTCCTGAATGAGTGCATCAGGTTCCTCGCATCATAGCCCAACGCAGCGCCTGCATCATGGCCGGTCCTGTGCCACACCGCATGGACGCCATTCCAGAGCTTGGAGTATCAAATGCAATGTATTTCGGATCCTCCTCAGTATAGTTTTTTTTTTAGTTTCCGTTACAGTAGTGCACTGATGTGCAGCACAAACCATCATCACGGGCATACACGATGCCAACGAGTGGCATTACGGTGTTGAGGTAAACGATGTTCCGGATGACGGAAGTTAGGGCTCGGACATGTGCATCATGACCGAAAGCCCCAATCTGAAAACATTGTAGCCGCTCGAGTTCCTCACATCTGGAGGCAGATTATTCCACGTCCGGCAAGCTCGCGGTATGAAGGAGCGGCGCGCGAATTCTGTGCGGCATCGTGGCACCTGGAGCTCACCGTTAGCCGTGGCCCTGGTGTTCCGTTGTGAAACAGTTAAGCGATAGTTCTTTTGACCGCGAATGAGTTCTCAGCCAGTGAACTAATTCATAAAGTTGAAATCAAATGCCAGCGTATGGATGCATTGAAATACTGCGTGACACTAGGACCGGACACACACACCTAGGTACACTAGGACCGACACACACCAAGACGTGACACTAGGACCGACACACACCAGGACGTGACACTAGGACCGACACACACCAGGACGTGACACTAGGACCGACACACACACCTAGGTACACTAGGACCGACACACACCAGGACGTGACACTAGGACCGACACACACCAGGACGTGACACTAGGACCGACACACACCAGGACGTGACACTAGGACCGACACACACCAGGACGTGACACTAGGACCGACACACACCAGGACGTGACACTAGGACCGACACACACCAGGACGTGACACTAGGACCGACACACACCAGGACGTGACACTAGGACCGACACAACACCAGGACGTGACACTAGGACCGACACACACCAGGACGTGACACTAGGACCGACACACACACTGAGGTAAAAGGAAATAACATGCAATCGTGCGTACCTCACCAGCGATTACACAGTATGGTTGCATGTGCAATAATGTCACATTACTCTTAGTGGGGATCTTAATTATGCAATCATTAAATCAAATGCTCCGTTGTTCTCGGTCATTCATGAATGTCCAAAAATATCACGAACTGTGTGGGTCAAATGATACAGTGGTAATGGTAGTATTCACGACAACTCGACATTTCATACAGGCTAAGGTCTAAGACTATTAGCCAAATTGTGCAACAAGAGCAATAGTTTGATAATTTCGCCACTTGCCACGTCAAGCTGGAAAATGGAGCTACTTGCTCGACGATCAATTCACGATTGAAAACGGTGATTTTACAGTCTACCCACACTGGCCATAATTATGGCCCGCGACTCGATATAGAAAACGCATCAAGGTAAACGGTTTAAATGTGCTGAAGAGCAAAACGTATGTGTTCGGTGCTTAGCTTGAGGTAACCAAAAGCATGGTGTTTGACACCATACTTCTGCAGGTGTGACAAACAACCGGGTGGAGGGGGGGGGGGCGGTTGATGTCTCTATCAGTACGTGTATTAAGCTAATCATGTTACTTCATTACGTGCACTTAGCACACATCACTGCTTCCTGGTTTTATATACTCGGGTGATCTTGATTTGCCGTTAGGGTTTCAGAGCATGAAACACTGCGTGTCACTTTCCTTTCTAGCTACTCGCTGATTGTACATTTTGCAGATGCAAATTGGGTGAATTTAGTCGCATAAAAGTGCTCGAGGTTCAAAAAGTAATATGTCAAGCTGGTCGACTCTAAATGAGCGACACAACAAACATCTTTGGTGTGGAAATCCAAGAGCTGGTGCTCCTGATTGTCCTGATGTGAACTGCAAATAAACATGTTTTTGTGTCCTCTCCTTTGAAGCGAAAAGCATCTCGGTTGAGCTTGTTTGCGTTTCAGGCACAACGACTTCCCGTGGAATCTGCGGAAGTTTCTGCACAACGAGGTGGACAACTTCGACTTCAACACCGACCTGCGCCGGGTGCTGCCCTGGAACCTCAGTCGGTGGTCGCATACCGACCTGCTACGTCTCCGGCAAGGACAGGTTGGCGCGCAGGTCAGTTGATTCCAACCGCGGTCAATAGAGACGAGGCAGGTGGAGCGATGTGGATGTAAGATGCATCCGGCGCGGAGGGAACCAGGTCTACAGCTACTGTAATTAATCCAGTTGGCACGGGTCGATAATGTCAAAAAGCTACAAATAATTGCAGTTACAAAAATGTGAGTTTCAAATCTCTGTACAGAGCTAGCAATCTTCATGAGTAAAAGAAAGCTGGCACTGTCACCTTTGTAAAAGCATATCAATTAAGATCAGGTTGATGCCTTTATCCCAGGAATTGGAGTCGCTGCTGCAATACCTGTTGCATAGGTTTTCTACCACTGACATATTTCCATGCAAAGCAACAAACGCCATGATTGAACGAACGCGGATGTTGTCGGTTTAATAAACGTGTACGAAGTAAACGTAGGTTGATGCTTATGTCCCAGGAATTGGAGTTCGAACTGCAACAGTTCATATATACGTTGTCCTACCGACGACGGTTCGCAACGCCCATATATCTCCATCTTAATGCAAATTGTAAGGCCGGCGTGGCCCATGCCAGCCTCGCATCAGCCTCGCATGTGCCTGCACCAACAACATCCTACGCCGCACAAGATGTTGTGAGATGCTGGTAGACTTCACGAGCCTTAGGTGCTGTGAGCAATGAAAACGCACATAATCAGACCATTGCAATGTAAAGAGGGCGGCGGGTCTCAGCCTTCCGTGTCGAACATCTGCACCATTCCTCACTTCGATTGTTCTTTAAGACTATGCCAACGTATATAAACTAAAACAGAATAGAATACAGTAACGTAGCGGATACGAGAGACACGAAAATGTTTCGGATCTTCCAGACAGGATACGCGAGGCATCATTTGCAATTCGGCCAAATACATGCATACAACCGCAGCGCAGTTGGCCGGCGATGGTTCGGGATACGGCACTTCCTCACGCGCCAGACATTGTCGGTCCGATGGTTCGGGGCACGGCACTTCCTCACGCGCCACACATTGTCGGTCCGATGGTTCGGGGCACGGCACTTCCTCACGCGCCACACATTGTCGTTCCGATGGCTCGAGCACGACGAAAGCGAACGGCCCGTGAGTATCGGAGGGCCACTGTCAGAGATATACAGCTGCGTTTCCGGCGTAAATGCCGTAAATGCCGCCTTCAGCATCCCGCCGAGGTGGCCATCCATCTCCCAGTTGTGTGGCGGCCTCGGCTCCGTCTTGCCCACACTGGCCCGGAAGCAGGCTCGCCGGGCGTCCGCAGACAGGGTCGTGTTTCACCGGCGCTGTTCCGTGGCTTAACAGCGCGGCTGCTCTCTGTAGCAGCCGCGAGGGCAGCAAAGGAGACCATTGTCCACAATTGAAGACAAACTATCACCTCTCGTTTTCGTTGATGCTTAGGCCCTCCTTTGTGGTTGAGTCTCCGTGTCTTGCTATTATTCTGCATGCCTGCCTGGCTGCTGTGTGGGGACTGTTTCTGCCTGCCGAGCTCTGACGTGCGCCTGGGTATGAATAAGGAGATGAACATCCGATGCATCTCCAAAAGCAGGTGGTGCGTTCACACTTGCTTAGGGTGAAGCAAGAGTGACTGAAGTGCAGCCTAGCCCCGGCGAAAGGTGTTGGGTAAAATTCCGACAGAGCTGGCCAAAGTGTCGTAGAAGCAATACTGTCAGCGCATTATTCAGGATAGTTTGTGGGGCGCACACAAGAATGTTAGAGGTGACGGCTTCCTTAACCATTTTATATGCGTTTTTGCATAAAATGTTAGTGAATTTCAGAAATATTGAAATGGGTGTCCCACAAGGCGCAATTTTAGGCCCCTTACTCTTTATAATATATATATATAAATGATCTTGTAAATTTGCATGTAGAATGGGAGACATTTATATATGCTGATGACACAGCCATTTTTTTCTTCAAAAGCACTGACTGTACAGAGCTTCATAACAAGATCACAAATTCCTTGCCAAAAACTTCACGATGGCTGCATTCAAAACTTTTGTCCTGAAATGAATCCAAAGCTGCTTACCAGCTATATAACAATCATAAAACAGATATTGATATCAAGATTGAATTTAATGGGATTGCTATTTTGCATCAAAATCCAGTAAAATATCTGGGTGTATACGTAGATGAACATTTTAAATTTGCATCCCATATCAGCAGTGTCTCAAACATAATAAGTCGCAACATAGGGATGATATCAAAAATAAAATATATCCTAGGCAAAAATCATCGAAAATTGTATAATGCATTAATTCTCCCATATATGAACTATTGCTGGTTTTTTCTGGGGTAAAAACTATGGTAATCAGACACAAATTATCCTTACTTCAGAAAAGAATGATGCGTATTATTTAGGTTGTATTTCCACCTCAGAGTGCAAACCCTATCTTTAAGAAATACAAAATGTTAAAAGTCCAAGACAGCAAAACTTCAAATGTTGCTTATTATGAAAATATTCATTTATAATTAGCTACCTCATACTATTAGACCCCTTTTCACAGAATCGCCTAATACCACATATTCCACAAGATTACAAAACCACTTCCAACATAGCTATTCAAACACAAATTATCGTCTCTTCACCATTGAATGTTTTGGACCCAAGCTTTGGAATACATACATGGAATACATGGAATCATAGCAAAGCATTTTCTGCATACAGGATACCAAATTATAAGACTGTTCTAAAAAATCACATTAAGAATCACATTCCTGAGCAGATATTAACTGACTTGTGCATTCACTACATCTGTTGGATACCAGGGGAGTACACATGTGTATGTATGTGTGTTTGTGTGTGTGTATGTGTGTGCACTGGCGGATCTAGCCCACCGGTTTGGGGGGGGGGGGGCAACTTTCGGTTTTCGGCGTCAGCCCCCTCCCCTCCCCCTGCCCCAGCGGCGTACCTAGGAATTGCATCATGGGAAGGGGTCGAACGGATTTGGAGGGTGCCCATTCTTCCACTATTTTTGGTTAAAAGCACCGGATTTCGACCGCTATTTGGCAAAGGGGGCCATTTTTTAAAATAATAATAAAAATTAAAATAAAATAATAATTGACAACATAATTTCCTGTGTAGGGGTCCAGCCTACCTCCACCGTTTCTATGCTACCGGATTTTTGTTCTTGTTTACCAAAACGTTCTCGTTCACGTTCAACGTCTTGTGCCACGTCAACGTTCGTGCACGTGTACACACTGGCGGATCCGATTTTGTCAACTCTTGCTGTAAGCAGAACTTGAGCAGCATGGAACCCTCGAAGTGTGTCAGAATCCACTGTGCTACCATACTGGCTTCCAAACAATTATTTTTAATTTACAAAAATCCTTTAACATTGGAGATTTTTTCATCCACACGCTATTTTTTAACCTCGGCAAAGGTTACTGCATTTTAATTTAGTTGACTTCTGTTGGTTTCGGGGGGGGGGGGCAAAAGACACTATGCCCCCCCTTTTAAGCGCTTCGGGGGGGGGGCCATGGCCGGAATGGCCCCTCCCTGGATCCGCCAGTGTGTGTGTGCAGGGGTGCTGGTACGTGAGTGTGTGTGTGTGTGTGTATGTGTGCTGGGGTGCTGGCATGCGAGTGTGTGTCTGTGTGTGTGTGTGTGTGTGTGTGCTTAACTATATATAAAAGTTGAAAACACCCAACCATAGTTCCTCCCACACTCCACCCAGCAACAAGCCCATGCTTAGCTGGATGGAGTTGTGGGAGGAGCCAGAGTTTAAAAAAAAATCAAATTAGGAGTGCTCACTACCATCTGGCCACAAACCAGCTGCTAACATTATAGTTTAGACCTTAACTTCTTGTTGGGATGGATCTAGGGCCAGTCATATGCCACCTTTGGGTATGACTACTTACAGCATTCTTTATTATTAGTTTCATTGCTCTGATACCGGGTATGCTTGTTTATTTGTTTTCGATCTCTTAGCTGGGAATGCTGCGACTTTACTGTTTATTGTATGGTGTTAACGTAAGGTGCTTGCAGTCGTTGGGTAAGAGGAGGTGGCGCTCCTGGTTACCTGATCTTGGGTAGTGGACCGTAAACAAATTCATCACTTTCCAATACATCTTTGAGAAGTCGTTTATTGATAGTGTTTGTTGCGATTAAATCACCCACGGGCATCAGACCAGCTACAGGCAAAGTCAAAGCAAGTACGATGCTCAATGAACATTATTTTTGAAGGTAACTATATCAGAACACCATGATATATATTGTTTAAAAATAGGACACAAATTAAAAAGCACGTAGATCTTAATCGTATCGCAATAGTTATCGTATTAGTTCGTATAGCACAATCGTATTAGTTGCCGGTAATATAGAGATGGTGGTGTTTGGCCCGTGTTAGAAACCAGCCACATGATGAACTTGTGTCCACACGCTCTAGTCTGACTGCATGGCTGTGTAGTGTACCTGACCAAATCACGGAGCGGTACTCCGACACAGATCGGACACAGTGCGCTGCCAAAACTGCTTGAACTCAAGCCTAGTCCGATGTGCAGCTGACTGGAATGCCCAGACTGACCAGTCCAGGCTGACTGGAATATCCAGCCTGACCAGACCAGACTGACTGGAATGTCCAGACTGACCAGACCAGACTGACTGGGATGTGTAAATGAAGAGTCCAAGTGCTGTGTTGCTTTGAGATACTATTGAAGTATAATATTCAAAAGTTTCTTTTATTGCAGAATGATTATGACATGTTCCAAAATGGTTCCGTGAATTTTGTAATCAGACTGAATAGGTTTACGTTTCAAGGTCATGCGAACGAAAGTGCATTTATAGATATCTAATTATATTTTCCAATGATCCGCCCGGCGGACGACTGAGTCAACATCCGCCTGGAGCGCATTGGTGTCACTACCTGACGAACCTTCCGATATACTTCGACGTCGTCTGCAAACACGAGGCAGTGGGAGCTCCTTGCTGTCAACGGACTGTTTGCTGTCTTGCTGTCGTGTACGTACAACATGAATAGCGATGGCGATAACATGCCGCCCTCTGGTGTCTCCGACCTGACGCCACCCAGTCTGCGACTTTTCCGTTGACCACTGATCTCTGTTTTCTTCCTTTCAAATACGACTTGAGCCAAGAGAGTGTCTTACCGTTAATATCGTACCTTTTTAAATTGAACAATTAGAAAGTGCAAACAATCCGTTTGTACCTTTAAATGATAAAAATGCATGCAGAACGCGCCCAGAGGGGATCCCCAAAGATGGCTGACAAAGCAGAAGATAGAAGACGCCGGCTTGGTGGTGCATGATCGGAGAGGAGCAATGTCATGCTGGGAAGGAGAAAGATGTGTCTGAACGTGAATATATATTTTCATACTTTTTCGAACAGTTTCTCACAGAGAGGAAGCAAAGAAACTCTCTGTCATTGTCAGGATAATTCCTAGGGACCTTTGAAACATTTGGAAAAGGTTCGTCTCTTCCCAATGATGCTAAGGATCCTGTTTAGCTGGGTTGGCGAGCAAATTTAAACATTTGGTTTCGCAAATTGTGATAATCAATGTCCATTCACAGCACCTCTCCGGGAAGATCATTTACAAGGAACGATTGGTGTGATAGACGACATGAGCGAGGTAAAAACGGGAAACGAGTGACCGCCAGACTTCGTGAAGTCTATCCTTACGCCTTTGGTGTTACGTCGAAAGGATCGACCTGAAATCATTTCGTCCCCCTCTATCCGAAATCTCTGGCGACGCCAGTGTGTGGGAGGGTCCAGCCCGCCGACCACCTTTCTCTTGTCTGTGCCAATGAGTGCGGCTGACGACGCCAGCTGACAGTCGTCGGCACGGAAGCAATTGGAATTGGTAGGCGATGACCTCACCACCATGGTGATGGCCATGCCGTCTGCAGCAATAATTTGTCAGACTTTTTTAGTAGCATGGAGCTGTGTGAAGCTGGAGACACACAAATTGCGTCTACGTTTATCACCTTCAAACTCGTTCTTAGTTCCATGCCGACAGTACATTATGTTGACAGCTCATTGCTGATCATTGTTACAGCTTCCGAGGCCTTTGCGGTTGGTCGACCAATTCTGGTCATTTGGCACCCAAATGTGCTGCTATTTAGGATGCAACACTGTCCCATCAATGTCCATGCATGTTGATAGATACGTTCAACGTAATTGGCGAGCGTTAGCAGGTCGCGACACATGATCTAGTGTGATATGCGCCCTTAATTAACTCATCTGTTCGATTATTTACCGGGCTTTGGAAACCAAATCAGCTGTCCAAGCTAATGGATGCCCGCCCTTCCTCAGTGACACCATGAATTTTCGCGACACATTGGCATTGGCGGGCGATTGGAAATCGATTATAATTATTATTTGATGATAGCGGCTCATATTCAGATGAACCGACGCACTCTTGCATGGATATTTCCATTGACCAAGCCTTGTTCATTGTCCATGATCTCCAACGACGGCATTTTCAGCCCTTGACTGGACAAGTCGTGAGCTAAAAAGCTTGAATAGAACAATGACCTTAAACAGGTGAAAGACTGGTGAAACAACACCGATGTCCGGCGGCTACACTGGTTTAGATGTGAGCGTCTAGCTCAGCACATACGTATCTAACCACCTGCGTCTTAAATTCACTCAGCGAGTTCGTGAGTATGTCCGCACTTTGTGTCCTCATTAAACAATATTTTCGTATCTCTTAGTAATCTGTTGAATAAGCTACACCGAATAGTTTCCAAACGTGTACATGGTACATGCAAGAAAAACAGGAGAAACAGGTTACCTATTTCTCCTGACTGGGACGCATAACGCGAAGTTCTGCTATAAAACCGATGAGTCCGTCCTTCCGCATAAAACGTGTCGCAAGAACATGATGTCGGCCTGTACGCGACAAGCTGACACAAACGTCATGTTATCAAAGCAAAGAAGGTCCTGATATTGCAGAGATTCCGGCCTAGGTGCGTCACTGCAGTGCTCAGCTAGCCACATTAAAAATTGCGCGCTACCCTGTCTATCCGGGCCAGATGTGTCATGGCTGCGCCTGTTCAGACGACAGAGCAATACTCAAGGCGGGACCTAATGTTCATGTTATATGCCGTCAACGGAGGAGTTTTCGAAAATTTACTACCATATACTCCTGCTTGCATGGATATAATACACAACCTTAGGGCTCGGTTCGCACCTGACAAAGTTGTCTGCACGTGCTGCGCGAATGACAATTTACTGCCCAGGTACACACACACAGGTCTCTCATCAAAGTCTCATGCTGCAGTGCACCCTGCACTCGAAGCACACAGGAGTACGACGGAGAGTCATTGTGAACGACCTGCCTTTCAGAGGGTTCAAGGATAGTATCCAGACTGCGGAACACCTGCAGAGGGAATCAATGCCTGTGCCGGACGGACAACGCTGACGCCGTGTGTGCTGTCCGAGACGTCAAGCGGTATTAATGGTCGACATGACGACGTCCGACCGCCACCATACAAATGTGTGTGTGGGCCAGTCCAGGAAAAATGACCAAGGTAGACCGAAAAATGTTTTACACGCCCCTCCAACTTTGATTTAAAAAACTGGTGCATTGGGTTAAAAACGGCCCATATTACCATTCTGATATTTTTGGCTTCCATTGCGTGCTGGCCGACGACGGGACACTCATAACGTCTGTGTGTGATCTGTTGACGGTTGCACGTGGATTGATGCTGTGCTTCCGGTTGACGAGCATGTTTCTACGCTCAGTGATGCAACATCGGAGCTGACGCGCCACCACTTTATCGCCCCGGCGCAATCGCAGCGCCGTAAATAGCTGCGTGACTATCTCTGACAGTGCGGTCGTGGTCGATGTCTTTTCTCGAAATTTTCCATTCGTCATCCAGGATGTGGCTCAACGTTTTCGTTGGGATAACTCCCAATGCACTCTTAATCCGCTAGCGCTATGCACCACCGATTCATACAAAAGTTTTTGAGTGGTCTTATTCCCCAACACAAAACGCGGCTGCAATGGCAGCGTTCCAATCAGTGTTGATTCCTTACAAACGGCAGATACATTCAGAACTGGAGAAAGTCCACTTCTGCCCCGATGGCTACGCTGGAAAATACCTAAGATGAACAATGACTTTTGAACTATATGTAGCCACCAGAAAGATTGGAGTATCAGATGTCAGTAGATTTTGTCTTGGCAACCACGCACGGCAAAAATGTATGCGACGATAATGGTGGGTCGATTAGGCATGCGGTGTATCGTGTCAGCCCTCAACGGCCATTACATGGGTAAACCATAACCCTTCATCATTCCTTGGAAATTGCAAATCATGTCTCAGCACAAAGATTAAGATTGTCTTTGACTCAGTGTCTGAAATATGTTGCGTGGCCGATAAACCTGTAGGTTGGTAACGTAAATTGCTTCTCTTGAAGAGCATAAAGACATTTGAACGCTTTGTGCGGCGAGATGGAAAGAGAGCACAAAAGTAATGAAAATGATATATCCGCAGATGTCGATCACTATGTTCGCCGCATCCGTAACTGGCATGCGTGACCTTGCCTCGAATAGTGCTGTGTTGAACCTTGGAGGATAATGCAAATTATATACATATGCACTTGCTATGTTCAGGACAAGCTTATAGCGAAATGTGCTTGTAACTGAAATTTATGTGTGACACCAATTAATTCCGAAATGGAAGGATTCCAATCACATAATTTCTTAGAAGGCGAACGAGATTTGTCATTGGACGCAAAAATATTTTTCAAGGTTAGGTCAGCGTGCATACCTATGTGACATCTGGGACCTCACATAACGTTTTTTTTGCACTGTCGTGTTCTCTGAACAAACTGTTTACAACGACACCCATACCAAATACCTTCTATAATGCACATATCACCTTTATTTTGAAGTCAGATCACTGACCCATATGTGCCCTCTGTGACCTCTGATACATTTACATGTGTGACTATTGGGTTCAGGAGAGGAGTGATTTAAAATGAGACCCATATTGGTCATGTTCTGCAATGCTGTAGTTCACGAAAAGAAACTTTGATGCCAGGACCGTGTATTGCGCAGCGCTCGGCGGTAACCAGACTGTCCCGGCACAGCCCACACCCTCCCAGCTCAACTCGACAGCGTTCCCGCGTTTCCGCCACCCCCGATCGCTGATTGGCCCATCCCGCACACGCCCCACCACGCCACGTATCCGGCCGGCCCGTCCCGGTCACGAGGTCGCCGTACTGGCTGACTCACCTGCCAGACATCCCCCACGCGGTGGCCAGTGCCACCGCGTGGGGCCAGTGCCAGTGCCACCTCGCATGCAATCTCACTACAAATGCACACAAAGACACTATTTTGAGTGTCGTCACTCACCCAGATGTGATCTCCATGACCTCTGCCGTACTTAGGAATATCATAACTGTGTTCTATGCGCGAACAAGCTTTGAAACGACACCCCTATCGGCTATGTTCCTAGTCACGCAACATGACACTCTCCTGAGAAAATCACAACTATTTTTATTGCATTGGATATGTCTTCCTCTTTTAAATGATGTATATGTTTTGTACGTTAATTGCTGCCATTAAAAAGGTAAAACAAAATATTGTCCATATGTGCTTTCTCAGTGAAAGCAGATCCTTGAGATGTCGAAAACTAAAAACATCAGAATCGTAATCTGGGCCATCGGTAACTACATTAACCCATTTTAGTCAAAATCTGAAAGGGTTTGGTGAACATGCCTTGGTGAATTGTCTTGTAATCGCCCATGTGTGTGTGTGTGTGTGTGTGTGTGTGTGTGTGTGTGTGTGTGTGTGTGCTGTGTGTGTGCCGCCAGTTCTGGGCGGCGTACGTGCCATGCGAGAGCCAATGGAGTGCTGTGTGTGTGCCGCCAGTTCTGGGCGGCGTACGTGCCATGCGAGAGCCAATGGTGTGCTGTGTGTGTGCCGCCAGTTCTGGGCGGCGTACGTGCCATGCGAGAGCCAATGGCTGGACGCGGTGCCAATGACGATGGAGCAGATAGACGTGGTACAGAGGTTGGCGCAGCAGTATCCGCACTACCTGAGCTTCGCCACCAGCCCACAAGGTGAGTGTACGGCCATCGCACCAGCTGAACTGCACCACCGGGTCACGAGGTGAGTGTACGGCCATCGCACCAGCTGAACTGCACCACCGGGTCACAAGGTGAGCGAACCAACATCTCATAGCCTGAGGTTCACCACCGCGCCGCAGTTTAAGTGGGTGGCAACTTCCGTGCACAGCAGCTGTGTCAACTGTGACAACTGTGTCACAGCAGCTGTGTCAACTGTGACAACTGTGTCACAGCAACTGTGTCAACTGTGTAGGGTAGTTCTTGACCCCTGGCGTGTGATAGTCTAATAGGACCGTCGCGAACCGCAATTAACCCGATGTGGAGAAGCGTAAGACTTGGCGTTATACTTTGACTTATAACGAATAGCGCGAAGCCGAAAATATGATAAGTGCTGGCAGCAATTTAGCGGACGTCTGCCAACATCTAATCCAGCGAGTACAGACTACCTCGTCCGTACGTAAGCGCCGAGAGAACCGTGTCTCTGCGTCGGTGTATTAACTCTCTCTGTTGTTAACTAACCGCACACATCTAAAACATCGCCCTCCGAGACGACAGTTGGCTCCGCCTCGCGGCCATATGCCCTGCGGCGTGATTGGCGGGCGAATACGACCGCCCGTCCACCATTGGCAACACGTCATGCGTCACGCCTACCGCCAGAATGGCCGCGGGTCGTGACTCAGGGTGACTCACACATATGCCAGGTGCAGAAGGCACATACCAGCTGTCCTATCTTATCTAAACCGGATGCAAGTTGGTACACTTAGCTAAAACATTCGATAACAGTCATCGGGGTGAATCACACACTGCATTCTTTTCGGCGCGGCTAGAAACATGACTAATTCAGAACTATGTTACATCACATCGTGAGGCCTATAAAGGCTGGATTTTGCACACTAGTGAAATCCTAAGCTCCACTAGATTATTACGGCCTTTCAGTAAATTTATAACATCACGACACAGTAAATATTAACAATTTTTTTTAACAACACTCTATTATACTATATTCCTGACCTCGGGTCCTACGCGGGTTAGTCTAAGGGGTAATTGAGGGCCCAACGACCCTGATCCATGTTAGTTACAAACGATGATTCCTAAACATGACACGCTATTATTCTACTCATTAATTATACAAAGAACGCGGCGCAGACTGGAGTATATATGTCACTAAGTTATTTCATCTAAAGTTCAGTCCGGGGTTATCGCGGGCGACCACTGCTCCGCTCGCTAGCACCATCAGTGCAGCATTCACCTTACTTCACTCAGTTGGGCTAGGTGCCCGTCCCTCCATGTACTCATGGAACAGCATTACACTGCGTCGAATGTTCTCCATTAAAACTGCGGTACCATCCGTCTCGTCAGGCTCGGGCAGCTGTGCGGGCGTCAGACACGGTCTGCACCAGCCATCTGTGATTCATCAGGCGGCTCAGATTTATCTGAGTCAGCAGTGTTGCCGGCCGTGCATTCGGCGACGGCGGCGGTGCTCGCTTCGTCAGCGGCAGCGGCCTCAGAGCTGACGTCGGCAATGTTCTCGGCGGAGAAGTCCGCGGCTTCCTCAGCGGTGTTCTCGGCGATGCTAGGCAGCGCCGGTTCACGAGCCGAAGGTCCTGTCCCACAGGGGCCTCCTGTGTGTCGCTCCATGGGGTGGTGGAAGGTGGCACACCACCTCTCGTGGTGTCTGTAGGTGGGCGGTTTCATGACCCGTGGTCCAGGCCGACCTTGCGGCCCGTAACGACCGATGGGGAGCGCTTCCCCAGCGACTGCTACACGGAGCAGGAGTCCTCAGAGATGTAGTCTGCATGTTCCCGGGTTGCTTCCGACGGTGGGAATCCTTCCCACTCGACCAGGTACTGAGCGGCGCCATCGCAGTCACACCTGACTGCGAGGACTCGCGAGATCTCAAAGTCCATGCTGAGTCAGCGTGCGGCGGTGGCGCTGGCAGAGGCGTCCTTGGCCCTCGACAGCCGCTAACGGATTACAGTAGGTCAGGGATGCACACGGCATATCATTCCGGGGTGGCGCTCGCGTCCGAGGCCACGTAACGCGGCTGCAGGCGTCGCGTTGCTCGCCCTGCTGTCGTAAGCAGAAACGTCCCGTTCAGCTCGTGGTCAGGTCAGACACTCGCTGATCTGACTATGAGTTGCAGACATCTTGTCTTCACCGGGAGGGTAAGTGTAGGGATTTAAGGTGTTGCCACGGGTTCCAGGTACAGAGATGTGGTACTCGGTTCAAAGGTACGGAAGCATAGGACAGGCGTTAATTTTGACCACCGAATACATGTGTATAACAGTTCACAGTGTATCACACCAGACATCTGTTGGGGGTGACGTCACAGCGTCCTATTTGATCTGCTCATGCCAGTATGTGGCAATCTATTAAAGATGATGTCTCCGCGTCATCGAAGGTGGCTTCACCGATCCTTGCAATATAACGTCCTAGCTACTTCAGTGACTCACAGGTCCATATTCAGTATTATTATCGGCTATTCCAACATTGATGTGAACAATTCCGTTTGCGATTTCATTTGTGCCAGCATCATTGCGTTCTGTTTTGCCACGAAAGTTGCGAATTTACTAGCTTTATCAGGCTTAACTTCTATACGTTCGACATCAGCGTCATATTCAGAGGATGACGTATCGTCATGAATTTCCAATTTTTCTGGGGGACAATCGTCGTCCGAAGTTACTTCTAAAGGTCGTTTTTCTTGGGGAACTCTCGGTGGGCTTTCAGCTGAATTTCTCATGCGTTCTGCTAATTCTGACAAAGGTAAGTTATCCTCGGAATCACTGTCCAGAGGTTTTGCACGCTTCGTTATTTGCGAATGTAAATTTTCACTTTCTGATTCACTAGACGTAGGCAGAGGTCGTTTCATACGTTCAGCTATTTCGGCCGACGGCAACTCATCCTCGGAGTCACTGCTGGTGGCTGGGAGCTGATCTGGCTCGGTTAACTGGGTGAGCGGTTTCCTGTCGGCCCGACTCGTCCGGCGGCGCTGGCATTGAGCCAGGTATGACCTCTCCTGTCACCGGCACAGCGGTGTCAGCACCCATTGTTCCGGACGGTATGTCTACATCCATGTAGCTATCGTCGTAGTCTAGTCCACGGCTCGGGCCGGCTTCGACCCGCTTGGCTAGCCTTGGAGGCTGAATGCGTTCAGGAGTGATGCGTTTTGGTTTATACTTTTTCTCTATATATTTTATATTAACAGGCTCGTCGACGTCTCTCGTGGGTTCCCATGCGGTGGTGGGATCAGCTAATCGTAGTTTCTGCACATGCACTAGTCGAGTTTTTCCGTTGGTCTGGTTCCTAATCACATAATTTACGGGGCTGGTTTGTTCGATTATTCTAAAGTAGGGTTTCCAGGGAAACGATAATTTGGGTGACATGCCAGGCTGTACAGTGGTATCGTAGTAATACACTGGGTCTCCTATTTTAAATTTACGTGGCTTCGCTTTTCGGTCAGCGTATGCCCGGTTCTTTTCATGACTTTCCACCATATGGGTCTTCACATGACTGTAGGCTTCGTGTAAGTTGGCTAACATTTTTGGTACGTAATCTTCCCCGCAGTATCTAACTTTCGGTTGTAGCAAATTGTCTAGGGGAGGACGAGATCTCGACCATGTAACGTGAAGAAGGGTGATATTGTGCCTGAACTTCCAATATTTCCCGTTCAGTAGGCAGCCAGAGTTGGGGGTATTTTCGTATCCCAGTCATCTTGATTTTGGTTAATTGCTTTTGCTAATATATCGTTTTGTACCCGGTGATACCTCTCGACTTTTCTGTTGGTTTGTGCTCTATACGCACTGGTGGTGTTATGTCGAATGTTCAAACATGTTTCTAGTTCATCAATTACCGTATTTATGAATTCCGTGCTCAGATCCGAAATAATTATGCGTGGGCAAGAGTGTCGTGGGATAATCTCCACCATAAGAATTTTAGCAACCGTTTTAGCGTCCGTCCTTTCTGTACAGAAACTTTCCGGCCAAGAAGAGAAATGATTAACGATCGTAATGAGATATCGGATACCGTTTTGTGTTTCTGAGAACGGTCCGCAAGTGTCGATGGCTATCATCTCGAATGGGTAATGTGGCACGGGCATTTCCTGCATTGGGGCCGGAGCTGCCTTGGCCCGTCGTCCTGTGCAGAGCACGCAGGCTTTGAGGTAGGCTACTGTATCTCGCCACATACCATTCCAGTAATATCTAAATTTAAGTTTCTCATATATTTTTGTCAATCCCATATGTCCAGCAAAGAAGCCTTCATGCAATTATTTTAGTATTTCATTTCTCAAGCATTTTGGTACACATAGCTGTAGTCCTGGGAACGGTCCGCAGCGTGGTCCTTCACTAACTTTATAAATGAGTCTGTCTAGTTCCATGTATTGTAGAACAACGTCTTTGTAATCCGAATGGTTCTTATCGTTCATTATTTTTCGAATTTTTGCTAATTCCCCATCTGCTTTTTGAAGTTTCTCAATATTTTCCCATTTCACTATTACTTCTTTAAACTTTTCCTCCCTACTTAGTTCTTCTTCGGGTTTGCTACTTTCGGTGTTCCTAAAATCGCCCGTGGGAACATGGTCAGAGTCGATGACGTTTACTTTTTGCTCGGTTTGATACATTCTGCTGAAATGATCTGCTACTACATTTTGCTCCCTTTTACGTAGACCATTTCGCAGTTGTGTTCCGAAATCATGATCGCCCATCGTTGCAGCATGGGACTTTTCATTTCCGATAAGTTCAAAAATGTAAGTGGTCGGTGATCAGTCAGAATGGTAAATTTAGATCCAAGTAGATATTGGCGTAGTTTCGAGATCGACCAGACACAAGCGTATGCTTCTAACCGTATAATGGTCCATTTTCGTTGGGTTTCATTAAGTTGTTTTGACAAATACTGTATTACTCGTTCTTCAACTCCATGATCTTGCACTAAGACTGCTCCAACTGCTTTTTGTGAGGCATCTGTATATAATTTATCATCCTTAGTGATATCTGGGTAGGCCAGCACGGGAGCAGAAGCTAGTTTTTGTTTTAACGTTGCAAATGCGTTTTCGCAATAATCTGTCCAGACGAATGTGGCATGTTTCTTTGTCAAGTTAATCAGCGGCGCTGCAATTTGGCTAAATCCTGGAATGAATCGTCTATAATAGGAACACATGCCGATAAATGAGCGGACTCCTTTCACAGTGATTGGTGCTGCCATGTGTTGGATGGATTCCACCTTCTCCGTGTTTGGCTTGATGCCAGAGGCTGACACTACATGTCCTAAATATTAGACTTCTTTTTTTCAGAAAATCACACTTCGATAGTTTCAGTTTCAATTTGGCTTTTCGTAGACGACGAAAGACTTCCTCCAAGTGAACTAGGTGCTCCTCAAACGTTTTCGAATATACTATTATATCGTCGATGTAAGCTGTTGCAAATTGGTTCTGAATTCCTGATAGTACTTTATTCATTACTTCCAAAAACTTAGAGGGCGCGTTGCAAATTCCAAATGGCATCTTTCTAAAATTCCACAAACCTAAGAAACATGTAAATGCGGTCTTGGGTATACTTTCTTCCGACATTGGGATTTGCCAGTATCCCGATTTTAAATCTAACGATGAAAAGAAGTTCGCTCCACCGAGGGAAGCAAGGATGTCGTCTATTAGCGGGAGTGGGTAGCTGTTTTTCTTCGTTACTTTATTTAGTTTTCGGTACTCGACTGCAAAACGGTTACTACCATCTTTCTTTCGTACGATGACAATGGGCGCGGCCCACGGACTGTCGGACTCCTCGATTATCCCTGCTTCTAGCATCACTTTGATTTGGTCCTCTACATATTTTCGCTGAGAAAATGGAGTTTTGTAAGGAGCTTGACGGATAGGGGGGTGGTCAGCAGTCTGAATGTCCATGAGTATAACGTCAGACGTACCAAGGTCGGCGTCGCTCGCAGCAAATAGGTCAGCGTTGGCATGTAACAGCTGTTCGAGTTCGTCCTTGTCAGCGCCTGTCAGATGAGACAGCTGGGCTTGCTCAATCGGGTCAGCGGGTGTGGTTGACGGGGCCAAGTCAATGTCTTGCGTCATGTCGATCAGATTCTCTAAATCGGTGTCGTCTATTTTCTCAGCGAATGCTATAACTTGGTTGGGATACAGCGTAAAATCTCTGGTAGTGGTATTTATGATCCGCACTGGTAAGCGCTTATGGCGATCTGGTTTGGCCACCACTTCGGCTACAAACAAGCCTGGCTCCTCGGAAATTAGTGGCATGTTGTCCAGTGATCGCACATAGCAGGTTTGTTCCACTAGTTGCATTCGGTTCACAGCTGCCGGACACTCCACGACCGTGTTGGCCGGGATATATATGCGTCCTTTGATTCTGACTAGCGAGGTCGCCTCCGCACTAGTCGTACGCTGGGGTCGTAGAGGAATCATGGTTCCTTCAATGCATAGGGCTTTTTCTTCGAAATCTAATTTTGCTCCGAACTCGGTCAAGAAATAATTTCCCAAGATACACTGTTGTGTCAGGTTTTCCACGATTTGGAAGCTGAATGGTTTTCTGAACTTACTCATTTCGACTCTGAACGTTCCTACTCCAATATTTTTGAAGCGATGCCCGCTGGCTGATATGAGTGGGATGCGGTCTTTTTGATCTCCTGAAAATCTGAGGGTTTGATCTTCTGCACTTTTATCAAAGAACTCTTTTGAAATTAACGAAATGTCTGCTTCTGTATCCACAAGTGTGTATGCTTTTTGATTAACGGATTTTGAGCCAGCACATGGGGATATTGGGTTTAATGCGAACGTGCTGGACGCGTTGCTGTTTCTGTTTTCGTTTCTCGGGGTCTCTTTTCCTTCTGATATTTTTCCTTTTCCTTCCTCTGTGGTTCCTGTTTCTGTTTACTTTCAGCTCCATTGTTTGGTCGTTCACAACGGAGCTTTTTAGTTTCCCGCCTGTCTAGGGGGTTTTGGGCAGGAACGGCACTGACGACCCATGTGTCCTATCTTCGCACATTTGATAAAAATCGGCCGGCCGTCGGTGGTCCATTGAAATGATGGACTGAGCGGATTTGGCGGTTGTGGTCTCCAAACTCTGGGGCCTGCAGGAGGGCGCGGCGGAGGAGGTCCATGGTTGGGTCGGGGACATAAGGTCGCGGATACGGTGGATGGGATGGGTGGAAGACTCGGGGTCGAGGCTGAGGCTGGGTTTGTGGTTTTGGTGGGTCTCATTTTTGCGCTGCTAGTTTTGATACCATTTCGCCCAGAGATACCACTAATTTTTATAATTTGTCAATTCGATCATTTCCGGATTGGTTGGTTGGTTATTTGGGCTTAGGGGCGCATCGACTACGATGGTCATACAGCGCCCATAACAATGTTAGATGGATCATTTCCGGATTGAATAACGTCAACGTCCATTGGCTCATCTTCTTGTTTTGGCATTCCTCTACACAATAAAAGCGTTCGATCAAGCTGTTGTTCGCGTACGGCGAATTATATCGCTACTTCTAGTGTCCCGAATGGGTTTCTGTATAATTTGCCTGCTAGCTGATGGCTCTGTACCCCCTTATTAAATACGTTTATCAGGATTTCCTGTGTGGTAGTGCTGTTCAGATCTGTGTACGCTTTTCTAGCCAACGTGAGAATTCGTTCCGCAAAGTTCTGAACAAGTTCCGTTCGGTGCTGTTTTAATTTTCGCAAGGTTTCTTGAGCGCAGTTTTGGTCTGACAAGTCGGAATATCTTTCTTTCATGATTTGTTTAATCTCTGCCCACTTCAAGTTCGATTGCAGTGACAGCATACGTTGTAGAAACTCTGCTGCAGGTCCACCGAGGGTTTTCAGGCATATGATCCTCATCTGCTCATTATCTATACTGAAACTGATGCGATCTAGTTGTTTAACACAATCACATAACTTATTATGGCTTTCTCCTGTAAATGGTTTTATGTTTTGACTCATTCCTTGAGCGCGCATCTCCATCCTTATTCTGGTTAAAAGCTATCAGTTAGTCTTTCGAGGGTAATCCCCGTCATGTTTCATTTACTTTATTTACTTCTCAACAGGTTATTAAATTTTGATTCTCGCAAGTTTTGTGGAGAAACTGTTTCTATTAGGTTTCCTAATTCACCTACAAATTCACACGTAGTTTTCAGTACACCGCGAACATTCGACTATGCAATATTATGACAGTTCTATCAGTGGTCAAAATTGGAACGGGTGTATTTAGGATGATTTCGAGATTCGCCCGGGCTTACGGAATTGCTGAAGTAGTCGCTTCTCTTCCTCGTCCTGCTGAACGGCGTGTCTAGGATGTGATGACTTCCAGGTCACCAAGCAGCGGATGTGATGACTTCCAGGTCACCATATGTTATGACTTTCCGTGTCACGGCAACAAGTTGTAGGGTAGTTCTTGACCCCTGGCGTGTGATAGTCTAATAGGACCGTCGCGAACCGCAATTAACCCGATGTAGAGAAGCGTAAGACTTGGCGTTATACTTTGACTTATAACGAATAGCGCGAAGCCGAAAATATGATAAGTGCTGGCAGCAATTTAGCGGGCGTCTGCCAACACCTAATCCAGCGAGTACAGACTACCTCGTCCGTACGTAAGCGCCGAGAGAACCATGTCTCTGCGTCGGTGTATTAACTTCGTCTGTTGTTAACTAACTACATCTAAAACATCGCCCTCCGAGCCGACAAGTGGTTCCGCCTCGCGGCCGCACGCCCGGCGGCGCGATTGGCGGGCGGATACGACCGCCCGTCTGCCATTGGCAACACGTCATGCGTCACGCCTACTGCCAGAATGGCTGCGGTTCGTGACTCAGGATTTACTCATATAGTGCGAAGGCACATACCGGCTGGTCTTGATCTTATCTAAAGCAGATGCTAGTTGGTACAAATAGCCACAACAATTTGAACACGGTCACCAGGGTGAATCACACACTGCATTCCTTTCGGCGCGGCCAGAAACATGACTAATTCAGAACTACGTTACAACTGTGACAACTGTGTCACAGCAGCTGTGCCAACTGTGACAACTGTGTCACAGCAGCTGGGTCAACTGTGACAACTGTGTCACAGCAGCTGTGTCAACTGTGACAACTATGTCACAGCAGCTGTGTCAACTGTGACAGCTGTGTCACAGCAGCTGTGTCACAGCAGCTGTGCCAACTGTGACAACTGTGTCACAGCAGCTGGGTCAACTGTGACAACTGTGTCACAGCAGCTGTGTCAGCTGTGACAACTATGTCACAGCAGCTGTGTCAACTGTGACAGCTGTGTCACAGCAGCTGTGTCACAGCGGCTGTGTCAACTGTGATAACTGTGTCACAGCAGCTGTGTCAACTGTGTCACATCAGCTGTGACAACTGTGTCACAGCAGCTGTGTCAGCTGTGACAACTGTGTCACAGCAGCTGTGTCAACCGTGACAACTGTGTAACAGCAGCTGTGTCAACTGTGACAGCTGTGTCACAGCAGCTGTGTCAACTGTGATAACTGTGTCACAGCAGCTGTGTCAACTGTGTCACAGCAGCTGTGCCAACTGTGTCACAGCAGCTGTGCCAACTGTGTCACAGCAGCTGTGTCAACTGTGACAACTGTGTCACAGCAGCTGTGTCAAATGTGACACCTGTGTCACAGCAGCTGTGACAACTGTGACAACTGTGTCACAGCAGCCGTGTCAGCTGTGACAACTGTGACAGCTGTGTCACAGCAGCCGTGTCAGCTGTGACAACTGTGTCACAGCAGCCGTGTCAACTGTGTCACAGCAGTCGAACCTCAGTACGATTTTATGGCGTGTTATATTTCCCGAATGGTTCATACTAGCATATGATTCGATGTTTCCATATATTGCGCCGCTAGTTGTGACCTATCGAAAATTGCACACTGTTCTTGGTTCACTAATTACGTCCAGATCTTGCAATGTTATCAGAGCAGCATTCCCAGAATGTTACTGGCAGCATTAGCACCAATGTTACCAGCAGTATTCCCAGAATTGCCACAGTAGCCATATCTACTGCCACAACTAATGAATAGTGAGGTCGTACCTGATGAATAGCCCGACGTCGATTGTGGAGAGGTCTGCAAGAGCCATCGCGGATACTGAGGTCACTAAGGGTGCGTAGCTCACACCAGATTCATTGGAAAACTTGGAAGCAAATATCTCGCGTCATATATCGAAAGTTGATATCATCTTTTCTGTTTAATCATCGCTAAACGCCCGACCAACTTGGTGAGAAATGCAAACGACGGCCAGATATCAAAATATAAATTAATTTGGCCCTGGTAGTTATCTCTGTTTTCCCCAGATATCTACCCAGTGCACACAAAAGCATAATTGGATGAATGCACGACTTCCGATTCGGTTATTGCCCATCATGCCACTAGATATCGTCTGGTGAGGTATTTTGACTACTGCTTGGTGGAACACACGATCTATACGGTGGGGATTACCGGTGCTCTTACAGGACAGCATTGTTCAACAATACACCGGACTTCTGTTAGAATCGCCTGCGTACTGTGGAGTCGCCTGTCCGGGCGTGTCGGCTCCGCGGGAGACAGAGCTGCTCTGATGATGCCACACCCGACCGTGTCCTCTGACCTACCACCAGAGAAAAGTACTGAACCGACGACAAAACACGCTCGAGAGCCCAATCCCGCACTTCAGTCAACCGTCGTGGGCAATCGCACCGTGAAAGGAAATTACTTGACTTGTCGTTTTTGTATGCAATACAAATCAAACGAATTGATATACAATACGGAACGTCAGTCCATCTCAGCAAGGATGTAGCGCATTTTATTTTTGTTTGCATTATCTTACGAACGTACCTAGCTCTGCACTTCTGTCAATGTACATCAGAATTCTTAGTTCATAATTTGTGGGTTAAAATTTTAAAATATATCGGCATGTTCAATGTCAACTCTGCAGCGGAGATGCCGGTCTGGTGGGCGATCCATACTTTGGTGTGGGGTGGGAAGGGGCGGCAGCCGAGAGTCGGGGGTACAGCACTTCAGCCAGGGGGTGGGAGGTGGTCTGGTGGACGATCCATACTTTGGTGTGGGGTGGGAAAGGGCGGCAGCCGAGAGTTCGGGGGTACAGCACTTCAGCCAGGGGGGTGGGAGGTGGTCTGGTGGACGATCCATACTTTGGTGTGGGGTGGGAAGGGGCGGCAGCCGAGAGTTGGGGGGTACAGCACTTCAGCCAGGGGAGGGGTGGTGGTCTGGTGGGCGATCCATACTTTGGTGTGGGGTGGGAAGGGGCGGCAGC
Source organism: Ashinkailepas kermadecensis (assembly GCA_034440615.1). NCBI lineage: Eukaryota > Metazoa > Arthropoda > Thecostraca > Neolepadidae > Ashinkailepas > Ashinkailepas kermadecensis. The sequence continues at coordinate 165,743 of JAOTOM010004131.1, forward strand.
CGAGAGTTGGGGGTACAGCACTCCAGCCAGGTGGGGGGGGCGGGCGGTCTGGTGGGCGATCCATACTTTGGTGTGGGGTGGGAAGGAGCGGCAGCCGATAGTCGGGGATACAGCACTTCAGTCCGGGGGGCGGTGGGAGGGCGGTCTAGTGGGCGATCCATACTTTGGTGTGGGGTGGGGGGCGGCAGCCGGAGTCCGGTGGTCCAGCACTTCAGCCAGGGGGCGATCCATACTTTGGTGTGGGGTGGGAAGGGGCGGCAGCCAGAGTTGGGGGTACAGCACTTCAGCCAGGGGGGGGGTCTGGTGGGCGATCCATACTTTGGTGTGGGGTGGGAAGGGGCGGCAGCCGAGAGTCGGGGGTACAGCACTTCAGCCAGGGGGTGGGGGGTGGGGGGTCTGGTGGACGATCCATACTTTGGTGTGGGGTGGGAAGGAGCGGCAGCCGATAGTCGGGGATACAGTACTTCAGCCAGGTGCGAGCGGTCGATATCGGTCTAATAGCCATCTCTAATAGCCATCCCTAATTTGCATCCCTTAACGATGAGTATCTAATACTCGTAAATCACATACACCCAGGGGCCGCTACACAAGCTGAGAATAGCTGCCATCTGCATACAGGGAGGTGTGACAAAATGCTGGATATTGGAAGCTGGCCTCGTTTGACCAGGACAAACATGGCCTAAGTCACCTTTGGTTTGAGGCACCTAAGTTCTTTATCAGCATGTACATTTTGTGTGCAAAATGGCCAAAATGTTACGCTTCCATCAACTTATCTAACCTCGACTGACATAGCAGACGGCTCCGGCACTGTAAGATATGCTAGTCTATTGTTATCCCTGTCCCAATCTCGCTGGGATCAGCCGGATGGATATGGAGAGGCTGCATTACACCGCGTGGTTGGAGTTTGAAGCGACGGACCTCGTCAGACCATGAGAGCTCTGACGTCAGACGTCAGACCTGGAGAGCTCTGACTGAGGCCACCACCTTACCAAACATGGGTTTGTTACCCTTCACAGTGCAGGTTACAATTCCCCTCTCCCCTACGTTTTGTTCAGGTAACTCCTGAGCCATCAAAAATATCGCTTTTAAATTTGACTTACTTTCTCACAATTGATCCGAACACATTGTGTTAAAAATACAGTCCAACTCTATTAAGGTCATGGAAATATTGCAGTAGGGCAGTAGAGATATGGCAGTATGATAGCGGCCCAGTCAGTTAGGGCACGACCTTGTCTCGAGGCGAATGCCATTGAAACATGAATTAGGAATACACTGTAGAGGATATAGACAACATTTTCGGAACATTGCTGAGACAAATTGATTTTGAATATGCATTGATGCAACAAGTTGGCCTTAGTCAGGTCCCTTGGTGAAATGTAGATCCGAGCTGGACGAAATATTAGTATGCATAAGTATGTCGGCAATGAATATTGCTTTGAAAACAGTAATGCATAAAATTTCCGGTTATTTCGTCCTATGTTGTTCTGAGTTTCAAGTAAACATATAATATCCAGTTATTTAGTCCTATGTTGTTCTGAATTTCAAGTAAACATCAAATCAGGTTGCTGAGAAATAACTAGGAACTTTCCTAGAGTATACTTACCGCAGGCGGCGCTTTGGGGGCGGAGATAGTTAAGGAGCAAAATGCCTCAATCAAGGCTTACAAGGGACATTTTACACGCCGATTGCGGTTCTGATACCAGTGTGGTTGCATCTGAGTTGATATTTCGGATTCGTGTTCACAAATCTAACAACATTTCCAAAAAGTGAAGGTATTTGGAATCACCATCAGTTTGGAAGTCTTCAATTTGCATATCATTGGCATTGAAGCACGATATTACATATAATTTACGACCAGGGGGTTCCGAAAATCACGGCGATAACCGGATCACTCGCTGCACCTGACTTCAACCTATTTGACCCACCCTAGAAGGTCTAGCAAGGTGGACAAAAGTAGTCCAAGTAACTCGAAAAGTTCAAGGCTAGAACTGCATCATATCCTTGGCTGCATCTCTTTATTAGCTGAGAACAAAGTCAGCTTGAGGGTCCAACTGGCCACCACTCACACTGCCAGGAGTGGGAAATTCTGCCGCGAGCCCGGTCATCCCCACACTGACAGGGGTGGGAAATTAATCCTGGCGCGAGCCCGGCCATCCCCACACCGCCAGAGGTGGAAAATAATTTTTCGCAAGCCCGGCCATCCCTCACACTGACAGGGGTGGGAAATTCTTCCGCAGGCCCGGCCATCCCCACACTGCCAGGGGTGGGAAATATTCCTGCCGCAAGCTCGGCCATCCCCACACTGACAGGGACGGACAATTCTGCAGCGCGATCAGCCGAATGTATTTTCAGATACAGGGGTGTCGATTTTTGAAAAACATTGGGGGCGAAGTTTCAACGTACTACACCCCCCCCCCAACCAAAAACTCATCGGATTTCGCCTGCTATATTTTCAACCTAAATAATTTGATTTGACGATGTGTATGTATATATTTATTCAGCATCCTCGCCAACGGGCAAAATCGTCCAGTAACAGGTGAAATCACATAAGCAAAAGAGCAGTACACAGTACATGTCAACATAACAACTTTGAGTCATAGCATGCGACTACAGTGTCAAACAGTGGACTCGGGTCTATCGTCGTAGGTCGTCGTCGGTCGTCGGTCATCGGTCGTCGGTCATCGGTGGTCGGTGGTCGGTGGTCGGTGGTCGGTGGTCGGTCGTCGGTCGTCGGTCGTCGGTCGTCGGTCGTTGGCCATCGGTCGTCGGTCGTCGGTCGTCGGTCGTCGGTCGTCGGTCGTCGCCGTGGCCGTCACTGTCACCGTCACCGTCACCTCACTCCACACACGAACAAACACACACTGGCTTAAATAAAATATTTCCGCGCCCATATTCAGGCTAAAACGCACCGGCCTTGATGGAGCATCGGAGCACAGCAGGCCTGAACTGTGATGACGATGGGCAAAGGTATTTCATTGGTGCCTAACATTGGGGAGGGGCGAAAGCCAACGTTTTGGTGGGGCGAGTTCAGGATCGGGAAGGAGGCACAGCTTCCACAAAAGCATATGAATCGAAAACAATGTCCTCTGATCAATCACGTCCATTGATGCAGTCATCGTGATCGCCGAGTCTAGTCAGTCACCACACAGGACACCAAGCAAACTAAAATGCACAACGGATCACAGACATCAATCAACGCAATCGTCCTACTATTTGTTTTTATTTAAACAACAGTCTAAAAGTTCCGCCCGTACCCAATGGCGCAGCCAAGAGCAAGAGTAGGACACACTGGGTACATGCCTCTCCGGTCACGGCCAAGGAGTCCGAAAGGGTTCCTAAACTGAGGTGAGGTCAAATGATATTTTCTTATCGCAGTAAGAGGAAAAGTTTCGTGCAGAACATGGAAAAAAGAATGGTATAGACCTTCTGATTTCAAATATGTGACAAGGTCAATGGCGTTAGGTCGGATCAAGTATTATGGATATTCTACGCTGCTGTCTTGTGTGTGGACTTGGGGGTTTTGGTTGCGCTTCAGCTGCCTTGGAGATAGTGCGCCCGCACTGTCGTCTTATGCCGAATGCTACTGTTTCTTGTGAGTTGAAATTTTAAGTCGGTTTTAGAGCCACCGAAGTAGTACACCATGACATTGTGTGAGCACACAATGATCCGAGATGACCAGACTTTGTGTGACCGGACCTTATTATATAAAGCAAATATAAAGCATATACAGAGCAAATTTCAAGAGGTGCAAAATGTCGGACAGTAGGGACACATGGCAGACGTAAGGAGTGTTCATATAGGTGCGAGGAACACGAATAAGGCCACAAGGGTGCCGCATCCAAAAGCATTTCTGGCCGCGCTGCTGTCAGTACCTGTAATCATTACCCTGGTGGAGGTAAGGTCAGTCTCGCTGCTGACGGAATTTGCTTTTCTGATGGCATCAATATCCATCGATCGAAATGTGCAACAAGAGCAGCTGTGTCTCAAGCAGATTCAACGGCCTTGACGAATTGGGAAATATTAATACATGGGTAACATTGCTACCTACTAATGGTAAGGTGAACGGTAGAATGCAGAGAAAGTGACAACTAATGCACACAAAGCTGCTCGGAAAGATGATGCAAAGCCGTGACTAATCCCACACCGTTCACTGTGACTGACCAGGGCCGTGGAGTACGCACCGTCTATCAGGGTTGGATTTATACTTTGCAATCCTGGATGAGAAGAGGACAATTTCTGAGTGATGAAATACGAAAAGGATATTTTCCTTCAAACCTTGACATCAGAATCTCACCTTGAAGTTTCAGGTTAATCTTGAGCACTTTAACACAGGGCAATTCATTGTTGAACAACACCATCAGACGTCCAAATTGAAAACACATGGAGGAAACAACATGGAGGATACTTTTGCGAAGAGGATAATACTATGGATGGCAAAAATCCAGGAAAAGCCCGTTTTTTCCGACCCTGACGTCCACTGTGGCGGACCAGGGCCACGGAGCACACCGTCCACTGTGGCGGACGAGAGCCGAGGAGCGCACCGTCCACTATGAGTCCGTGGAGTATGACTGTCCACTGTGGCTGACCGGGGCTGTGGAGCACACCTTCTACCATGGCGGACCAGAGCCGCGAAGCAAACCGTCCACTCTGGCGGACCGGTGCCGCGGAGCACATGGTCCACCGTAACGGACCAGAGCCGCGGAGCACACCGTCCACTGTGGCGGACCAGGGCAGCGGAGTACATCATCAACCGTGGCAGACCAGGATCGCGGAGTACACCGTCCACTGTGGTTGACCGGGGCCGTGGAGTACACCGTCCATTGTAACGGACCGGGGCCGCACCGTCCATTGCGGCGGATCATAGCCATCAACAGGTCAAATTATGTCATGCCATGGCAGTGGCGTACCTAGGATTTGCGAGAGGGGGCATTTTATTTGGAAACTGATTTGGAAGGGGCCCACCTACCCCCATTAAAAAAAGTCCCCGGATTTCCACCACTATTTTTCAAAGGGGGTTCTTTTTATTTTTTTGTAGAATAATTAGTGACCAAATTAACTATTCTGTGGAGGGGGCCAAATCTACCACCATTATTTCTGAATCACCGGATTTCAACCGTAACTGCCCATCCTGTTTGAAGGTTTTTATTTTGGTATCCCTTGAAAGGTCACCTCACACTGCTGAAATTACACCTGAGCAAATCACTCAAAAACGTACACTTTTCGAATATAAGGCATTCCAATTAGTAACGCCCGGTCGCCAAAACGCCCACGTTCGTGCACGTGTACACTCGCTTTGCGCAGTCGGCGCATTTGCCACTCTACGTGCGCTTCCCCGGTTTCTGCTAGGCCTCCCACGTTTTGCTAATTACTGTCACATGATAGTCTTGTGCCGCATTTTACATGTGGAAAGCCTGGTATGGCGGCTCGCTGGAAAAAAATTCGAGCAATTCAATTCGATGCATGAGTTTTCTTCTTCCCACATTTTCTCGTGGTTAAGAAATCCGGAGACACACTGAGGTTTGATGTACCTCATCTCCTTGGTTAGTTAAGCTATTAGATTGGCTACCGAACCGTGACCGTCTCTAGGTGTTCGTTTTTTTGTGACCCGTTGCGTTTTTCTTCTTCTATGGATGTGCTTTAGGACTCCAGCCAATTTTTCTTAGGGGCCCGGCACATGTTTGAGACCCGGCTCTTTTTGCAGCTTTCTTGCTTTTTTATACACCGACGATATTTTTTATGTATCGGCGCGTTTTCGAAGACGCCGATGTGTTTAGTTACTGCCCGATCTTTTTGTTCCTTGTTTACGATCAATTCCCTTTTTGAGGGTCCAGCCTGTTTTTGGTCTCATGGTCCTGGAGTGCTTTGATGGCCTCCGTTGTGCTTTTATTTGGCGCTCCCGGTGTGTTTATTTCGAGCTGCAGCGCATATTTTAAGGCCCTGTCGTTTTTTTGCGAAACTCAGTACGCTTTGGATGGTCCGATGCATTTTCGGCCTCCCGTTGTGCTCTTAGGGTTCGGTTGTTTATTTGAGGCTCCTTATCGCACATTTGTGGGACCCCAGCACGATATTGGTGGCTCCGGTATAATTTGTATGGGTCCCGGTGCGACTTTTCGGGCCATGACGCGTAGTTCCGGGGGTATCCGAAGCAGTTTTCTGGGTTCGACGCAATTTTTCGTGACTTCTTCTAGATTTTTGTTTTCAAGTCCGAGTCCCGGCCTGATATTTCGGGCACCCTGCACTATACCTTTGTGTCCCGCCGCGATTTTTCGAGCTCCGGTACGCTTTTTCGGGTCCGTACGCGATTTTTGAAGGCATCTGGGTATGTTTGAAGCCCCGAAGATTTTTCTGACTCGGGCATATATGTTTCGGAATCTCTCCTTATTTTAGAGGGCACCGGCTTGCTTTTTATCGAGTCCCGATGCGATTTTTGGAGGCACGCTGTGCTGGCAGAGGTGAATTTGTTTTATGCCCCGACCCGAAATGTTGGGATTACCGACGGAATGTTGGGTCCCGAACGCGATATTTGGGGGGTATCATCGCGAGTTCTCTGGGCGCGTTGTACTTAGCTATTTTGCACGATGCACGATGCACAGCACGATTTTGGTTCACCCAGGTTAAATTTTCGGTGTCCGGTGTATGTATTTTGATGCCCGCTGTATTCACTTATAGCCCTCTATGCGAATTCTGGGGGCCCCTATGGGAATTCTGGGGACCCCGACGCGAAGGTATGGGCCCCAGCGTAATTTTTTTGGACCCCGGTGCGATTCTTGGGAGCCTGCCACTTCAGGATGGGGTCATTTTTCTCTTTGGCACGCCACTGCGGTTGCTCAACGAGTTTTTTTTTCAGCTGATAGCACCATCAAGGGTAGAAAGATCCTTCGGATAATTTTCTTTCGGGACCTATTCTGAATTTTCCGGTGCTCGGCAGGTTTCTTTTCCGGTGCCCGACGCCTTCTTGTATCCGCAATTTTTGTATCCGCAGGGTGACATTCCGGGAAGAAATTGAATTGATTTTTGGAAAACCAGCTGCCACGTGTGGTGCACCGGCGCGAAATTTTGGCCCCAGTGAGATTTTCGAGGGCAGCGGCGTGGATTTTTTTTGGGTCTAAGTGCGATTTTGGGGCCCCGTGGTCACTTGTTGGGATCCCTAGCGCGAGTTTTGGCACGGTTTTGGGAGCTAGGGCACGTTTTGGCGACCCAACACGTTTTGTGGGCTTTTGGAGCTGCTGTTGGGACCCCAGAGTGATTTTCCATGTCGGGACTGTTTTTCGTTGTCCCGGCTTCATTTGTTGGGTGATCCCAATGAGACTTTTTGAGCCCCGCTGCGAGCTGTCATGCCCCTAGCGTGATTTTCAGGGACCGGGGCGAGAATTCTTGGTAACCCAGGCTCAGCGTGACTTTCAGCGGCCCCGGCCCGACCGTTTGTGGCCTCCGTCGTGATTTTCTTGAACCCCAGTACGACTCTTTTGAGCCCCCAGCGTGATTTTCAGGGGCCCAGGTGGGAACTTTTGAGGCTCCAGTGCCCTTTTCAGAAGTCCCTGCGCGACTTTTTGGCCCCCAGTGTGATTTGTCACGGCCCCGGTGCGGTTATTGGGTCCCAACCGGGATTTTTAGGGAGACTGGCGCAATTTTTTCCGGAGCTCGACGCGATTCTTGGGGGTCCCACAACCTGTCAGGGGGAAACTGTCCACAATGCCCCCTCCCCATTCGGCACGCCACTGTGCCATGTAATTCTGCAACATAAACATCCAGGAATAGCTCATCTGTTTCATCACTCACATGTGATTTCAACTCCCAAGTTCTCCAGACAGTTTGAGATAAGTCAAACATCTGCTACATGGATACGCAGGGATGGACTATTAGGCAACAGGGATACCATGGAATTCAGACCATAGTACTTTTGCTGCAATACATACCTTCTTCCGCAGGCTGCTTTGGAGATGGATGCGCTCCTGAAGTTTGGTCAGGGTTGGAGTTGGAGGCGGATGGAGCAGCACTCTGAAGGACATAACATGGTTAAAAGGGCTTCTCTCTGTTAACATTACCAATGCAGGTAATGAAGGAACACTTTCATTAATTGACTTCTTTTGTGTCCTGAGTGAGCATTATAATCGAAATAGGTTCTTGTGGTATACGTTATAGAAGTAAGGCTATGATGTAGCTTTTAGACTCCAGTTGGAATGGTATGGATGCACTCATAAGTGAATCCATACCATAACCAACATAACCTAATCTGGCATATTCTAACCTCCCTTTGGATACAAAATCGGGCAAATGAAATTACAAAAAAATTCAGCCGTATATTTTCTGAAAATTTTATACCTAAAAAACCGAACCCATCCTAACCTAACCTAACGTCAGCTGCTTTTGAAGGAAATTTTTTTTTGTTGTATTTTTTGAAAATTTGTGAAAAGAATTTCCCACTTAGAAAACCTAAACTAGCCTAACCTAACCAAACCGGTATTATTGTGCTTTAAGGTGGTAACAAGACAAGTTTTTACATACATTTGCCTCCATATATAGCGAACACGTGGGTTAGGTTCGGCTAAGTTAGGTTAGTTTAGGTTTTTTAAGTTGCTAAACTTTTCATCACATATTTTCCAAAATGTTTTCCCCCAAAATTGGAACTTAGTTGGTAAATTTACAGGTTAAGGTGTTAAAAAAATTTTTTTTCTTCAAATACCATGTTTATGAAGGTGACTAAGATGATGGAACCACTTATTTTATGTGCCAATGCTTACTTTTCAGGTTGTGAGCAAAATACTGCCAAAAAGGGGCTTTGAGTTAGGCAACATAGCATGAAAAGAAATGTTTTTAAAAAAATGCAACATAACCTAACCAACCTAGCCAAACCTACCTTTTGAGAGAAAAACATTTTTTTTTTGGTACAATATTAAGCAATTTATGTTCTGAAAATTATCAACATAAAAAGGAATCCTAACCCAGCCTAACCTACCCTAACCTAACCTAAGCTGCCTTGGAAGAAAAAAATCCCTTTTTGTGAAAATGTTTGTACAACTTTTGGAAACTTTTTCGCATTATTGTGCTTTAAGGTAATAACAAGAAAGGTTTTATGGGCACTGTATGACCAACGCTGTCAATACGGCCGTAAGCCCAAATAACCAACCAACCAACCAAGAACATTTTTTACTTGCACTTGCCTCCATAAAGCAAACAATTGGGTTAGGTTTGGTTAGGTTAGGTTAGTTTTTTTTTTTTTTTAAAGTCGGAAAATTTGTCGAAAATATTCCTTAGGATATTTTTAATGCATTTGCACAGAAAATCAGTGATCCCACCATCTCAGTCACCTTCATGAAGATCGTATTCTGAAGAAAAATTCAAAAAAGTCAAAAACACCTTAAAATGCAAATTTACCAATCATTTTTTTTTCAAGAGCAGCTTATGTTGTGTTAGGTTAGGTTGGGTTAGGTTTTTAAATTAGGAAAATGTTCAGAAAATAAAATGCTTTAACTTTTTCTAATTTTATGTTTTGATTTTTTCTCCAAAGGGAGGTTAGGCTAGGTTGGGTTAGGTTATGCTGCATTTTTATTTTATTTTTGAAACATTTCTTTTCATGCTATGTTACCTAACTCAAAGCCCCTTTTTGTGTTATTTTGCTCACAACTTGAAAAGTAAGCATTTGCACAGAAAATGAGTGGTCCCATCACTTTAAGTCACATTCATAAACATTGCATTAGAATGATAAATTCCAAGAATTCATAAAACACGTTAAAGCACAAATTTACCACCAAACCCAACCCATTCGTTTGCTCTCTGGAGGGAGATGTGTGTAAAAACGTATCTTGTTACGACCTTAACACGCGCACTGGAGGGGATCGAAATCCGCCCACCCCTCCAGTTTTTCGTGCATAACTCCAGATTTTACCGGTCGATATACACCATTTTTTGCGTACCTGCTTAGAAAGGACCGGCGCGTCGTTTAATGCACGAAAACGGAAATCGGCGGAAAATTTTCGGGTTAGGGGCTGTTAAGGTCAAGACATTTCGTAGCGCCAGAGCACAAAAATCAACGCTGATGGGCTTCCCGTATATTGGCAAAAGGGAAGTGTTCTTGGCAACACTAGCGACCTGTTTTATGTATATTGTTATGATATATAGTTTCAAGGTCATATTAGGTCACCGAGGTCAAGTCAGGTTAAGTTCATGACAGGTTAATGGAATCAAACTGGAATGTTGTCATAAATGCAAATGACTGTCATGCGATTGATGTCGCTTTGCATGTTACTCCCTACACATCCTGAAAACTACTGTTTGTCATTGTGTACCTAAGCGTTTCCATACTTTATTCATGTACTTCACTCCTTTCTTCGCAAAGCCGATTGCGCCGAGCTGCCCGACGGAGCAGTTGGGCGGCGGCCAGTTTCCGGTAACTGGAACAGGTAGCTGACCTGATAAAGTGCTGCAATATAGGTGACCTGAGGTCAAATTCCGGGTCTAACATCTGCATTGCATCATTAGTAATGTCCAAAACATCATTGATGCCAATTTTGGAGCATTTAAACACAATCACAGCGATCCATAACAATGGCAAGCCAAGCCACGCAAAACAAGAAAATTTTCACATATGTGACCTCATTTGACCTTGAAGATATTGACTTAAGGTCATGGAATTTGCACACAATAGAGTTCACTACCGTACCCATCCACCCTGGGAATTTCGGTACGCCAGCTTTAATAGGAGCCGATATCTTACGGCGGGACGGAATCCGCCCCCCCCCCTCCCCTCCAGTGCGCGTAATTTTCAGAAGCCCTCCGGGGCGCGTGTTATAGCACAATAATACTCAAATATGGTAGGCAGGTAGTTAGGTATCTGGGATTAATATAGAAACCCCGTGCAGAAATCAGAAAAAAGCATGGGCTGGACTTATTGAAGCCTACCTGCCAACTTCTTCCTCTATTGTTTCTTTGGGAATTAAATATCAGCAAGTTATTCTCTGTTTAAAATCACACCAATCTGCAGACACATCAGGTGTGAAGTACAAAAAAACGAAACAGCGCGACGTCACATGAGTTTGGCCACCGGATTAAACATCGCGCGTAATTGCACCACAAATGTCTCACCTCCGTCATATTTGTCGAACACAATCGCTAGTTTGAGATTCTAGGTTTTTGTACTTGAACTTTTTATCTTTCGATGCTACGGTTTTGGATGTTCTGAAAAACGGCCATCACGACCGGTGGCCGTTATACCCAATTCTATTTTTCAAGGAGGGAGACAGGAAATTAGCAACTTCAAACACATAATTACTATATGGCTGCTAATTACTGGTTATTGTTGGGTGATACTGTCTTTCCTCACTCAAACGCCTCAATGAAAGTATTCTCATTCTATGTCTAGCTGCGCCAGGATGCAAAATACAAATACAGGGTAGCACTCCGTTTTGTCAAGAAAAAAATCATATAACGTGCAAAACTATACGGCAATGCATTAACTTCGTATGTCTTATGCGCAGCGAAATTAAAACATGCCTGATGCTACCCATTCCTGCCATATTAAAGGAAAAAAAGCTGTGACATCACTAAGGCTTGAAGGCGAACTTTGGTGTACCTTTTAAAATAATGGTATCTTTGGTGGCATTTCATGCGCACTACCAGACATCGATCTTGTATGACTATGCAAGGTTTGCTTAGGAAGTCATGTGAGTCCCAGCTTAGTACCTATTGCTTTCTGCAGGAATATCAATTATAATACAGTGTCCATGAAGCTTCTTGCTGACTTATTTCTTTCATGGTATCATAAGCTGGCAGATTAGCTCACATGTGGCTCTCGTTGGTTCAGTTTGAGACTGGGGTGCTCCATATCAATATTGACTACATGCACATTGTCATTGGGCATGTTGATACCTAGGTAAATATCAAGCTGATGGTGTGATGGGTGGGCTGCTGAATATTTATTATAGGCTGTATCTCCACAATCTCAATGATAAATGTGATTGTTGTTCACTGGACCGGATTGCATGTAAGTTTGACAATGACTGGAAATTAATAATGGAATGAATCCTGTTCAAGCTCCATATGCATGTGGTTTAGCCATTGGTGGTGTGTATAAACATCAGTATGACAATGCAATTGTTGTTTAGTGGCTTAGCAGATTTTTCAGACAATCTGATTTAAAATGCATTAGCATCAGCTAATCTCAACATTCTATCATGTAAGTTGTCCTTCCACAGTCGAGGGAAATTCAGCCACTTTGCTTTTTGCAAACAATTTTCAATTTTTGCAGCCAAAGGTGGAGAGTCAGTTCACTATCTAATCCAAATCGGATTTTTTTCAGTACGAAATGTGCTGGTTAACATCAACTAAGTTTTCTATGTAGCAAGGTATTTTTAATTTTTCCTTTAGCATTCTTATCAGCATAAAATAGCATAGGTTATTTGGGGGGGGGCGGGCGGAATCAACATGGGGGGGGGGGAGAGATCAACATTGGTGGGGCCATGGCCCTCACAAAAAGATACAAATCGACTCCCCAGTTCAGAGATACATGCCTCTCCTCATCCGATGAGGACAGCAGGACCGTAATTCACAGATATTCACCAGCGCGTTTGATAACCCTAGGACATGGCAAATGCTTGCCCGATGCTGCTGTGATCCGGATATGGGTTGGTCAAACATACTTCTGCTCCGTTAAAACTACACAAAATCTCAGAGAGAGTCAGAGAGTCAGTCATTCAGAGAGTGCACATTGATTCTTATCAATCGCCGATGTCACTTGGTAGCACTTGGCAGCACTTGGTAGCACTCATGTCAAGCACTTAGGTGCCCCAGGCCTCAATCTTCGTCGCTGTTGACGTCTCATGCGAAGTCCCCGTTCACCCACACTCCGCACCTAAAAGCCATCAGTCAACCAAAAGACCTTCGAGGCCGTGTAAGATCAAAAGGCACTGGCATGGTGCAGCCAGCATCTTTTGAGTTCAGAAGATGTCAAGTGGTTTCGCTGCGTCGAACAACATGCAATAATGATTCTGCGAGTTTCTCGAAGGGGGAGCAAACCGGACACCAAAAAACCCCATTAGCTACTTTGACATATGTGTCCAGTCGGCGTAGTCGCTAATCATAGCCGCCGCCAAAGGAGAGACAGGGAACGTGATCCTCCTGAACTTGTTGCAATTTAACGTTGCGCCAATGGCGTGGCGTGAGGAATTGACCCAACCTGACCCGCAAGTTGAAAATTAGTGTCGATTCCCTTCCTTTAATCTATCTCTATCCGTCACAAGGCTTATCTCTGCATGGAATACACCACCCAGTTCCCTCTCTCTCTCTCTCTCTCTCTCTCTCTCTCTCTCTCTCTCTCTCTCTCTCTCTCTCTCTCTCTCTCTCTCTCTCTCTCTCTCTCTCTCTCTCTCTCTCTCTCTCTCTCTCTCTCTCTCTCTCTCTCTCTCTCTCTCTCTCTCTCTCTCTCTCTCTCTCTCTCTTATATATATATATATATATATATATATATATATATATATATATATATATATATATATATATATATATATATATATATATATATATATATATATATATCTATATATATCTCTCTCTCTCTCTCTCTCTCTCTCTCTCTCTCTCTCTCTCTCTCTCTCTCTCTCTCTCTCTCTCTCTCTCTCTCTCTCTCTCTCTCTCTCTCTCTCTCTCTCTCTCTCTCTCTCTCTCTCTCTTGCTGAAGCTAGCTCATCTCTCGCTGAAGCTAGCTCATCTCCATTTAATTCCTTTACCTTTGACATCATGTGAGAAACCTTCTTATTAAAAGAAGGAAAGGATTTCAATGGTGCAAATTCAAAGCTTGGCAATCATTTTTATCGCTAGTTAGACGAGTTCAGAGGTTTTCATGAGCTTTCTAATACTTCCGTCACTAGTAGCGTCACGGGTACGGGACACAGATATGTCGCTTTGTATATGCTACTGAGGGCCACTGGATCCTTCAATCATCGATTTGACCCCCCCTCCCCCAATCGGGCTGATGCTTTAAAACGGGGCATATGGGTGCACCACATAGCAGTAGTTTTCGGGGCAGCTTTCGCCGACGAAAAGGTCATTTCCCGCGTCCCCGAACCCACTTCATAAAATGACACCCAAGAAGGGGCAGATACAGAAGCAAATATTTATCATATATTTGAGGGCACAGGCTCGAATTCCAATAATTAATAAACTCTAGAGCCCGATTCACATCGATATCAGACCCGAAAGTCCGTTCTGTCTGCCGAATCGGACAATATTATCCAGGCCTCTCCGCCTGCATATGACGTCACAAGCTTTTGCGCACTGCTCGCTCGTTACCAAGGTCGTCATGCCTCTGTTGGCTTGTAAATACAATTGAAATATTTCCTTGAATTTGTCCTGCGAAGATAACTGAATTCAGATTCCGATCAGGCGAGTTCATGTCACGGAACTGTTGGTTTATGTTGGATATTGAAACAGCATGGCAACTGCCGTGCCTATCTCAATGGCTACCAGCAGAGATTGGTGGCAACTCACGCCACCTGCATGCTTCAAGAAGCAGTGGCTATATTATTTTAGTCAGGCTAAATGATAGACATACAGGCATAGACTATGCAATGATTCGAAGTCGTTGACACGTCTGCAGCCGGCAAAACACTGGCAGATCAGAGACTGCAGCGCGAGAGCACCTGTCCTCGTTCAGAATTTGCATTGGGTGGTTCACGACGCACTTTATGCAACACTGATAGGCACCATCCACACTGTCTCACCGGTGGGCCGCGGATTGGGAAATGTCCGAGCGGTGCGAGTGCTGAACCCGTGACCTTTCTATCCAAAGTTCGACGCTCTAACCACACTGCCATCCTCGCCATTCATTCAGAAGGGCGAGGCGGGTGTGCCGTTCGTTTTCCTTCACAACGCACCATCTGCGCATGTGCTTGCAAGCGCAGATTGATAGGCCAGCTGCCAGCCAGCATAGGCCAGCTGCCAGCCAGCATAGGCCAGCTGCCAGCCAGCATAGGCCAGCTGCCAGCCAGCATAGGCCAGCTGCCAGCCAGCATAGGCCAGCTGCCAGCCAGCATAGGCCAGCTGCCAGCCAGCATAGGCCAGCTGCCAGCCAGCATAGGCCAGCTGCCAGCCAGCATAGGCCAGCTGCCAGCCAGCATAGGCCAGCTGCCAGCCAGCATAGGCCAGCTGCCAGCCAGCATAGGCCAGCTGCCAGCCAGCATAGGCCAGCTGCCAGCCAGCATAGGCCAGCTGCCAGCCAGCATAGGCCAGCTGCCAGCCAGCATAGGCCAGCTGCCAGCCAGCATAGGCCAGCTGCCAGCCAGCATAGGCCAGCTGCCAGCCAGCATAGGCCAGCTGCCAGCCAGCATAGGCCAGCTGCCAGCCAGCATAGGCCAGCTGCCAGCCAGCATAGGCCAGCTGCCAGCCAGCATAGGCCAGCTGCCAGCCAGCATAGGCCAGCTGCCAGCCAGCATAGGCCAGCTGCCAGCCAGCATAGGCCAGCTGCCAGTCGCCCGCCGCCGGACGACAAGTTGAACCCGAGTCCGAACCACACTCCGGCCGTAGCCTGATAGTTGGCGCGTGCTACCCGGTCCACGCCGCGGACTCTTCCCCAGACTGTTCCCCGGGTCCGGTGGCGGTGTGAACCGGACATTAGGCCTTAACCCGCCCCATCTGGGTGGGGGTATTGTACCTTCCGTCTAAAATTTTCCGCGGACAGTGAAAAAACGGCGCGTGGCGGCACGCCGAAATTTGACACCTTTTTCCACATCAATTTGGCATGTTTTGTGAAAATATTGGGATTAGGTCATCTGCGGTCAACCGGGTATTAGTATGGGAGTTAGTAAAGGTCAAGCGAGGTTACCTCCAAAGGTGTTCAACCAGTCTTCACGCTTTAACGGATAAGGATATTTGAATGAAACTTTCAGCGTTTGCATATATTTATAGGTGGAACAAAATGCACCAAAGGAATTGTCGATTTTTTTCGTTGTTCATGACGTGTTAGTTTTCCCTAAATGCCCGTTAGGGCCAAAATCGAAGATGCTGGCTAAAGTAAACACCTTTTCTTAGGGTAAGTTGACTTAGAATAACTTATTTCGGCCCGCTCTAACAATTACAAAGATACAAATTCAAGAAGATGGAAGATTCAAAATTTAGAAAATTCCGAGAACGTAAAATGTTGTTTTTTACCTGGGCAAATATTTTTGGACCATGATCGATTTCGCCTTCCTTTCCTGATTCCAAATATTTTGTTTTGTTTCATGATCTCCCCAAAATGAACTCCCAGAGCCAAAAACATAATGTCAGTTGTGGTCCCATAGACCACCTAGCGATGCCACTTTTGGGGGATATAATTTTGGGGTGGTTTCGGACCATACTCGTCGAGCGCTTTCGAATGACACCACTTTCGTTTTCGTGCAACGCTTAGTTTGGAAATTAGATTGGCATGAAAGCCCCACCCCCCACCCGCCCCGAGATGGGGTGAGGATCTTACCGGAAATATGGTGCGGTTTAACGGTATGTTGTGGGACAGGATAAAGTCAAGGTTGTCAGTCAGCTATGTCAGTCAGAGAAATTAGAGATGCCAGTCCGAGAAATTTGAGAATTCAGATCGACAATTCAGAGACTGATCCCTGCAGGCAATTTACTGCGTTGTGTGCGCCAGATCCTGCAGCCTCAGAGTACGGAGATGGTAGGGTGTAATAGCACGTACAAAAGTCAAGGTCACCCCACTCCCAGACTTGATGGCGAATGCGTCCCGACACACGATCTCATTAGCTATGCTAGCCCCTGTCTTTTGCTTTTTTTCTTGATGGGGCCGCGGTAGCTCAGTTGGTAGAGCGTCGGAACCTTGATCGCAAGATTGTGGGTTTGAATCTAACAACCGACGGCATTACCGAGTCCACCCGCGACCAATCGGCGTGAGAGGTTGGCAACGCTATATGACCTAGCGGTTGAATGCGTCGTAAAAAACCCAAGGTTCTTCTTCTTTTTTCTTGATAATGTATAACCTACAGCGGATAGCCAAATAAAACTAGGGTTTTGAAACTCCAATCTGAACATTCTGCACCAGCATAGCATATGTCATACAGTTTGGGAGAAGCACTATCACTAATATGAAGTTCCTTGGTGCGATGCTATCATTTAGTTCGGGTCGTCGTGTTCTAACTATGAACCCAAAGTTCCACATTTTTTTTAACGGTACAAACAAAAACTTCAATTTGACCAGACAAGCGCCGGTTAATACAGCGGCGAAGTCCGCAGCGGCGTCGACGACGACGGCAGCGTCGGGCGGATCGGAGACAACTCTGGCGCGTCGGAGACCATTGGTGACGTGCGCGTGGAATGCCGGCAGCCGACGCTGCGGGGCCTGTTAATCGAGACGCCGAGCGGCTGCTAATGTGCCCAAGCCGTGGAGAACGGCCGGCTGGTGGCCGGCACAAGAGCTCCGCCGGCTCCGGCTCGCAAAACGGGCCGCTCTGTTTGCCGCTCTGTTTGGCTTCGCGCCCAGTTCTGGCGGCGGCGGTCGGCTCGCAGCGTCGGCGACTTTACCATCCGAAATATATGCCGCTGTTCTTTGGAGCGTGTTCGTTTATGCGTAAACGTCTCATTCAGTAACGTTGGCATTCACTTCACACATCTATAACTTCCTTTGCGTATTGCCAATTAATTGGTTTCATTAAGTTCATTTCATGTTATGCAGCCTGCTACATGTTTTTTGTTTGTTTGTTGCAAACCAGGTCGATCACGCCGATAGCCTAGCTCCGATAAGATGTGTACATGTAACTAGAAGCACAATCAAATACGGACGCAAGTTGATTCGTGAATATATCCATTGTTATTGTTTATGCTCGTGTTCAACTCCCAAAAATTCGCTACCACTGGTCTTCCGACGCTGTCGCATCCTCATGAAGCTCCGTGTCGGCTCGGCTGGAAACGCACTGGTACTTGTCAGAGGTGGTACTGATACTGGATGCTGACCGGTACCTGTCGGTGGTACTGTAGGGGTGGCGGCTCTGCCGTCGGTGGGGTGTGGGGGTGTGGCGGATGTGGGGTGTCGGGTGTGTGTGAGCGGCAATGGGAACCCACCCCAACCTTAACTGAACTGATTGAGACTGAGCTAAATCTCTCCTTCGCTGCTTGTGCCTATGTCGGTGGTATGTTGTGTTGTTTCCCCGCCACCTCCACCACACATTCCCCAAACCACAACCGGCTTGTTGTTGTATGAACTACCGCCCCTAATACGAATTTATGTGTGCGAGGTCAAGTTTTGGGAACACCACATAGGTAAGTGAGTGCCTCTAGCCAAATTAGAAAGAATACGTTGTATTTATAAAATTAATGAGTATGTAATTTGTCCGTGGTTTGAATGACTTGCCCGAGTTGGGACGTTTCAATGCTAACAGTGGTATATTTCTGTGCAATGTACCACACGAAATAGGTGCCTGTGTTTAGCCCCAAGCGGCTTCCGCTGGTCCTTTAAGCTGCCTTCGCTCCAACACACATTCATTCTCCTGTGTTTAGCCCCAAGCGGCTTCCGCTGGTCCTTTAAGCTGCCACACATTCATTCTCCTCAATCACTTCGCATTCGCCCGTCCCATTCATTCTCTCCTCATTAATTAATTAATTGCTTGGTCCCCAATTTTCCCCCCCCCCCCCCACAGCGGTACACAAACACATATATCGACAGACAACTGCTCTATTTCTGATGGTATGTTGGCCGAATATGTAAACCTTTCACTGTCAATCATAGCTGGCCTCGCCATTATTGGCAGCGTTCCTCGCCTGGACAAAGTCTTAACTGCAACGAGGGGGCTCATCGTACTGGCTCCGAGGGCTTATACAAGTGCTCTTGTGTCTTTGACCGACCTACCTAACCTTAAAAAAAACAGTCGAGGCCGCACCGGGCCTTGCTCGCTGTGCACGTACGACCAGGCCAAGGTGTCCACGGGTGGGCACGGATCCCTACCACGTTGGGCACGTCCCCTGGCCGTCTATATAACCTAGCCTACCCTACCCTTTCAGCCTCGGGGCTTACGGTACGCCAAACCTGTCCGTACGTTCCCCCGAACCGCTGTACAGCTCCGTGCCCAAACGTACAGCGAACGGGGCGAACTCACGACCGTGCAGTGCTTCGCAATATCCTATTGTCCGGCGCCAAACTCGACGGACGCAATGTGTGCTTCCATTGACGGCATCACATGCATACTGAGCCCGAAGCCCATCTGCGCCCCTGGGTCACAGAGGCCAGCAGGATTTTGCGGGCAAAGAACCAGAGCAGCTGAGCTAATGCCCCCGAAGTGTCCGTTCATCGCACCCTCTCGCAATTCGACATCATCCAAACGCAGATCATATATGACAACATTAATATTCTAAACGGTTTATACTGGCTTGAACACTCACTACCATCACCCGAGAACGTTCAGTCCATAGGAGGACGGCTAGCAGGTCGGCTTCCTCGCTTATAAATTTACTTCATATGGCAAGTTAATGTCAGGCACATTTACGATCAACCATCATGTGTGAATCATCCCTTGTATCGGAGGAGTACCGGTACTATTCTCGTATATCCGAGCGAAAAGCGTGGCACGTACCCCTCAGCGAAAAGTGCGGCACGCGCCCCTCAGCCCCCGAGGCACGGCCCGACATTTTTTTTCTGGACATAAATATCCTCCCCTCCGTCCACCTGGTCGCTGAGGTATTTACTTCGCCAGCGTCGCTCCAGGAGGGTCGTATCTCTTACGTCATCCATTGACGTTAATCCCAAGGAGGGTCGCTGACTCGGCTATCGGCTTTTGATTTCAATGCCATCTGGTTTATCCCGAAAATTATGCCACTGAACGCACAGCTGGAGGTCGCCCCCAAAGTTGTATATTTTGAATTAGTTTGCACCACGGTGGGTAGTTAGGCTATAATATTACTTATTTAGCTCCGGGTAATGTGAGGGTCGAATGCTTTGGACAAGGAGGAGAAAACATGAATATTGCAAGCACAGTTTTCAGCATGCTTACTCTGAGACCGAACGATGGTCATTTTCACGACCCGCTCTGGTCCGGTGGTCCTGCGAGGCGGATGTTGCACGTACAGTTTTCAACATGCGGCATATCGGACCGAGCGATGGTCATTTTCACGACCCACTCCGGCACGAGGTCCTATAGGCGGATGTTAGGATCCGGTTTGTGCCTAGCATCCCTGATCGTTAGCCCATGCTATGCCTCCTTTTTATCCCAAATATTGTTTTTCACTGCTAATTATGCCCGTCAAAGGCCGGGCAACTGCTCCGTGTCTCTGCTGGTGCGCTCAAACATTACTCATCAAATCAAGGGTAATATATTTACATGTATTTACACTGCGCGCCAACAGGACCGGTACTCGTGCCTGGCACACGCCTTCTCCGTCCAGTCCCCCCATACATATATACATACCCTGCCATTCTGTATTTACACTGCGCGCCACAGGACCGGTACTCGTGCCTGGCACACGCCTTCTCCGTCCAGTCCCCCCATACATATATACATACCCTGCCATTCTGTATTTACACTGCGCGCCACAGGACCGGTACTCGTTCCTGGCACACGCCTTCTCCGTCCAGTCCCCCCATACATATATACATACCCTGCCCTTCTGTATTTACACTGCGCGCCACAGGACCGGTACTCGTGCCTGGCACACGCCTTCTCCGTCCAGTCCCCCCATACATATATACATACCCTGCCCTTCTGTATTTACACTGCGCGCCACAGGACCGGTACTCGTGCCTGGCACACGCCTTCTCCGTCCAGTCCCCCCATACATATATACATACCCTGCCATTCTGCACTAGGCGTGCGACGTCGGCGCTTCCGGCAGTTTCGCACGTCCTACCCCGGCTAATAACCACGAATTTATACTGTTTGTCCCCCCTCTCATAAAGCGGGTCGCTCCTTTCAGCAGTGAATTGGGTTGAGGAGGAAATACCTGTCACAGAAATTAGGCCGGTTTGGAAGAAGGAAGAAGGCATGGCAGACCGACGGCACTCACATTTTGCTGGTGGTTCGGTGCGTCGTCTTCTTCTTCCGGACTGTTTCGGAGACTGTTGTCCTCCCGAGAGTGTGATAGTGTGAGCGTCCGAGAGAGAGAGAGAGAGAGAGAGAGAGAGAGAGAGAGAGAGAGAGAGAGAGAGAGAGAGAGAGAGAGAGAGACAGAGACAGAGACAGAGACAGAGACAGAGACAGAGACAGAGACAGAGACAGAGACAGAGACAGAGACAGAGACAGAGACAGAGACAGAGACAGAGACAGAGACAGAGACAGAGACAGAGACAGAGACAGAGACAGAGACAGAGACAGAGACAGAGACAGAGACAGAGACAGAGACAGAGACAGAGACAGAGACAGAGACAGAGACAGAGACAGAGACAGAGACAGAGACAGAGACAGAGACAGAGACAGAGACAGAGACAGAGACAGAGACAGAGACAGAGACAGAGACAGAGACAGAGACAGAGACAGAGACAGAGACATATACATATGCACAGACAGAGACAGAGACAGAGGCAGAGGCAGAGACAGAGACAGAGACAGAGACAGAGACAGAGACAGAGACAGAGACAGAGACAGAGACAGAGGCAGAGACAGAGACAGAGACAGAGACAGAGACAGAGACAGAGACAGAGACAGAGACAGAGACAGAGACAGAGACAGAGACAGAGACAGAGACAGAGACAGAGACAGAGACAGAGACAGAGACAGAGACAGAGACAGAGACAGAGACAGAGACAGAGACAGAGACAGAGACAGAGACAGAGACAGAGACAGAGACAGAGACAGAGACAGAGACAGAGACAGAGACAGAGACAGAGACAGAGACAGAGACAGAGACAGAGACAGAGACAGAGACAGAGACAGAGACAGAGACAGAGACAGAGACAGAGACAGAGACAGAGACAGAGACAGAGACAGAGACAGAGACAGAGACAGAGACAGAGACAGAGACAGAGACAGAGACAGAGACAGAGACAGAGACAGAGACAGAGACAGAGACAGAGACAGAGACAGAGAGAGACAGAGACAGAGACAGAGAGAGACAGAGACAGAGACAGAGAGAGACAGAGAGAGAGACAGAGACAGAGAGAGAGAGAGAGAGAGAGAGAGAGAGAGAGAGAGAGAGAGAGAGAGAGAGAGAGAGAGAGAGAGAGAAAAGAGAGAGAGAGAGAGAGAGAGAGATAGAGAGAGAGAGATAGAGTGAGAGGGGAGAGAGAGAGAGAGAGAGAGAGAGAAAGCCCTTCTGTCAGTCTGCTAGCTTTTCTCCCATTCGCTCTAGCTCCGCCTCCTCTATTCTCTGGCCATTCCCAGGGCTTCGGACTGAGTTCTTGCTCTTGATTGGTGGGAGTGCATTTTTTCCCCTTAGGCCGTGTATATCGTGAAGCCACCTGGGGCCGTCAGGATGGTCCGTAGGTCCGGAAATTTCCACTGAGAGTTTTCACCGATGTCACCGATCTCACAACTGGCCGGTCTTTCTCCTTATGTTGTTTTGGCTCAGACGCGTGGCTGATGTTGTTCCAGATGCCGCCTTTGATCGGGACACGTACTGAGGGTCGGGTTCGGCTGTGCTTCAAAACAAGTAATGAGAAGGGAGGGAGAAGGTGGTCGGGATCTGGCTCGACGTCTTGCCGCTTGCGGCCCTGTAGGGTAGGAAGAAATCGAAAATTTCATGCCGAAAGAATGTAAGCCTCCTTACAACCCCCCTCCCCACACAAACTCCCGCACCCACACCGCCACACCCCCACACCCCACCGACGGCAGAGCCGCCACACCTACACTGGCACCCAAGCGTGGGAGTTTTCAAAATTTTGGGTCACCACGAAGCTCGGGAACTGGCGCAGGTCCCCGAACCCAGAGGATAACGCATTGGTGGAATGCACATGGAGGCGACTAAGTAGATATGTCGGCTTGTATTTTCCGTTTAGAACTGGAAGTCCAGCAATTTGAATGTGTAAACAGGAGTGAAAAGCATATATAGCAGTGTGCTACATGGGTTTGTGATAACTTCGGTCGGTATCAGACCAGGTCATAGCCAAAAACGTGTATCAGCTACCGAAAATCTAGAATTGCGACGTCGTCAGGTAACGCCAAGTTGTTTGTCTCTCTGAGGAACTTTAGGACAATATTTTAGCTCGGTTTACCCGCATTCCTACGTGGGCCGTGTTAAGATCGGTCAAGGTCAAGGACCCATTCACGGTCAATGACCCGGGTAACCGGGCGCGGCCGAAAACATTTTTTTCTCAGAATATGATAACCATGTTGGCGCGTAACCTGAAGGGGGATATCTTTCCCCATACTAATGTTGAAAAACCCGAGTTCATGACATAGTGCGTCTTAGGTCAGTGACCGAGGTAGTCTGATGTGGTGACAAATTTAGCCCGGCTTACAGAACAGGGAAGGTAGCTTCAGACGTCTGGCCAAAATTTTAGCACTTGCCGCACTAATCCATGTATTTTACGACAGAATAGGTACGACGTGTTCCAAGCAGTACTGATAGCAGGATGGATATAGTAGGATGGATACCGGGGAGTGATAGCAGGACAGGTAATACAGGATGGATTTCGCAACGCACATGCATGTCCTCCTATACAATTTTAGTTTTAGAATTAGATACATTATGCTCAGATCCACATCTCGTGGAGGTGGCGGGGAAACACAAAACAGCACACCACACACACAGGCATAGCAGAAAAGGAGATATTTAGCCCAGTCTAAATATAGAGTCAGTCCATTTTCAGCTGGGTTAAGGTTCAGTCTTAGTTAAAATTAGTTAAGATCAAGCCCTTAGTTTAGTTGAATTAGTCCAGTAAGTTTGGGTGGGGTTTACATTATCTTTTACACACTCCGAGCACACCATTAGCTCACACACACCCTACACAGCCAGCACGCAAACTAACACCCCACAACTCACCCACCCCCACAAACCACCGCACCCACACCTCCCACACCCCCACACCCTACCGACGGCAGAGCCGCCACCCCTACAGTACTGATACTGGACGCTGACCGGTACCTGTCGGTGGTACTGATACCGGACGTTGATCGGTACCTGTCGGTGGTACTGATAGTGAACGCTGGCCGGTACCTGTCGGCGGTGGCACAGACACCGGACACTGACCGGTACCTGTCGGCGGTACTGATACCGGACGCTGACCGGTACCTGTCGGCGGTACTGATACCGGACACTGACCGGTACCTGTCGGCGGTACTGATACCGGACGCTGGCCGGTACCTGTCGGCGGTGGCACAGACACTGGACGCCCGAGGGCTGCTGGTCGCTGTGACTGTGAGCGGCGCTGCAGCTCCCGTTCTGGCCCGCTCCCGCTCAAGCGCCCGCTCAAGGCGTAATGCGTAGTGCAGGGATGAACGCAGCCGGTCGAGCCAGTGCAAACGACTCGAAATGACTTCATATATATTTCGTGAGTTGTTTCAACATGGAAAAACCAAAGGCAAACAAGTTGGAGATTGCGTTCAAATGTTAAGCAACTCCTGCAGTCCTGCTCAGCATATCACACGGGGAACTTCCACACAATGCTACTCGAAAGTTGCTCTCCGATAAAAGTTGTTCCATTTGATCATCCGGAGGCTTCCTTCTCTACCCGATGCTACGCTGGTAAGGTCGAGGAGGTGCTTCCTAACTGCAACGATGCTGGACTTGGATGTAGATGAAGTGGCTGTCAGCGCGAGGGCAAGAGTTCAGTTAATCCTGGGCGCACCGGCCCAATGGTCTCTTGAGGCTAGATTGGATGTAATACCTGCGCAATCACATACATCAGCACCTGTCACTGACACTGGTCCTAACAAGGTGGTGACTCGGACGCAGAAGCGCCGGAGTCTTCTGAAAGCGCAAGAGGATGCACGGATTGGTCATGTCAAGATTTCCAAACAAACAAAAGCGCATACTCTGCTCCTGTGTAGCACAATTTCACATAAGGGCAACTCGAGTCTGTGAATCACCCTGCCGCCGGTTCTTGATCAGTTTCTACGTGGTCAAGTGACAAACAAAATCAGACATTCAGGTGGGACTGCAGACCAGGTAAGCTCCTTTCACAGGACATTGGTTCCTAGATAACAAATAGCATGCACGATACCAAGGACGGCCATGAACTATATGATATGTCTGACCTCTTGGACAATGAACCAATTTCGAGATGAAATTGGATCGAGGTGGAGCAATGCTTTCTGCAAAGCATACAACTGCTAAATTCTTGCAAAGTTGATTTGTTAAATAGATGTAAACATGTGGAGGGGCATACTCGGCGGGACGAAAACCTCTCCAATATTCAACAGCGAAATGTTAGTCAGTCACAACCACTGGCGGATCCAGGGGGGGCATTCCGGCCATGCCCCCCCCCCCCAAGCGCTTCAAAGGGGGGGGGGGCATAGTGTCTTTTGGCCCCCCCAAACCAACAAAAGTAAACTAAATTAAAATGCAGTAACCTTTGCTGAGGTAAAAAAATAGCGTTCCGGGTGAAATAATCTCCAATTTTAAAGGTATTTTGTTATAATTGTTTAGAAGCACAATCTGGTAGCATAGTAGATTCTGACACATCGAGGGTTATATGCTGTTGAAGTTCTGCTTACAGTAAGAGATGACGAGATCAGCAGTTTGATTATTCCTTCGTCAGATAGGTTCATGAAGTTTGTTTAGCCAGTAACGGGCAAGCGGACCCAGTGAGCCAGATTTCGAAAGCGGAATTTGAGCAGGATGTTTTGTGCGAGTGACCAGTTGAGCCCAGTTGAGCAGCATGTTTCGTATGTTGGTGTTGGGGCAAGGCCATATAGCCATATAGGTGTTGGGGTTGCTAAGATGAAGATACAGGCTACATTGACTGATTTTTTCAAGAAGAATAGCAAGAGGAGGTATGTATTTATATCCTGAATAAGAGATAACTGGTGGGTTTGCATGTAGGGGAGATTCTGGTGGTAGGACCGGGCTATCAAAGTTTAAGGGTATTATTGCAGTTTAAGGTATCTACGAGACAAGTTTTACACATACCCTCATGCACTGGCGGATCCAGGCAGGGCCATTCCGGCCATGCCCCCCCCCCCCCCCGAAGCGCTTAAAAGGGGGGCCATAGTGTCTTTTGCCCCCCCCCCCCCCGAAACCAACAGAAGTCAACTAAATTAAAATGCAGTAACCTTTGCCGAGGTTAAAAAATAGCGTCCGGATGAAAGAATCTCCAATTTTAAAGGATTTTTTAAATATATAATTGTTTGGAAGCCAGTATAGTAGCATAGTAGATTCTAACACACATCGAGGGTTCCATGCTGATCAAGTTCTGCTTACAGCAAGAGTTGACAAAATCGGATCCGCCAGTGTCCACGTGCACGAACGTTGACGTGGTACAAGACGTTGAACGTGAACGTGAACGTTTTGGTAAACAAGAACAAAAATCCGGTAACATAGAAACGGTGGAGGTAGGCTGGGGCCCCTACACAGGAAATTATGTTGTCAATTATTAGTTTACTTTTTATTTTATTTTAATTTTAATTATTATTTAAAAAATGGGCCCCTTTGCCAAATAGTGGTCAAAATCAGGTGCTTTTAACCAAAAATAGTGGGAGAACGGGCATCCTCCAAATTCGTTCGACCCGTCCCCTGATGCAATTCCTAGGTACGCCACTGGGGGAGGGGAGGGGGGGCTGACGCCGAAAACCGAAAGTTGGCCCCCCCAAACCGGTGGGCTAGATCCGCCAGTGGTCACAACCGCACCCGACCAGCGCTACTAAGGTAGGTACATACCCACATTACATATACACATGTCACAGACTGGAATAACTGGGCAAGTTTTGCACCATTCGCTTAAAAATACTATTTGTGGAGGTTTGAAGTAGCCGGTCAAGCCTGTTTTGCTTAGCAAAGAACTAATGGCAATGTACAATTACTTGCACATGGCATGGCATGACAAAGCAGACAAAGGTAGCACGCGATATCATTCAATGTTGTTTCCATGGGGTGGCAACATACCTACTTATCTTGTTCTGCCCCGGCGGATAGATACCATGCAGTCAACTGGCTTATGTGATATTGCAATGCATTATTACGATAGTTGCTGGAGCACACAGACAGCATCATGGTAAAACCTTTCCGCAAAACATGGTGTAAGCTTCTATGCATCATGTACATCACCTCCTTTACCTCTGAGCTTGGCTTCATCTGGATCACCGGTATCGACGAGGAAGCTGGGATGACTGGCTGAGGCGCCGGGAGCGTCTGTCCCTGAAAATCAGAATTGGAAGTCAAACTTTGTTTCTGTAGCTTCTAATAAGTTCACTCGTCATGGGCATGGGAGTAAGAACAGGCTGTGATTAGCAAGCGGACGAGGAACTCAGAGCCTGAGCCTGAGAAATGCGAGAAATGAGAAATGCCTGAGAACCTCAGATTTCTGTTAAAATTAGTCCATTTCTCAGTGGCAATCCAAGCACAAGAAATTAGAGCCATCAACAGAGTCAACAGTATTGTTGTCTAATGGTGATATAATGGTTTCATGATTACACCAATCATGTCTGGTGCATGGAATCATTAGACCATTGGGGCAATACAGAAACTGATCAGCATGTTTAAAACTTGAGGTAAGTACACTTTGCAGTTTCTTCCCGTGCATTACAGTAATAACAGTGGTTAGATGTAACCCAAGATATCAATCGTGTAAGGTCGTGCATTTTGTCACATGCAGCACGCCAAAACCATGCGATACTGTGCAACATAGCGAAACTGGCATGTAGCTGAAAGGAAGTTATCTACTACATCAATTTTTTTAGGAGTCAACCACTGTTTATGACCCCAACTTCTTAATATTGAACATCAGCCACCAGGTTATGTGTGAATAGTACATTTATGAGTGAGTCTGTTCTTGTCATTTCATGGTGGTTGGTGGTTCCTTCATGCTTGCCGGTTTCAGTAGGTACTTTTGGAGAAGCTGAACATATTTTTCCTTCGAACTTTCCAGTTTTGTATGCCCATAACCATGCCCCTTCCCTTGCCATGAACAGCTTTTGACTATCAGCTGAAACAGCTACAAGAAGCAGATGCTTGGAGCATCCCAATGCTGCTACAAATGGAGCAGCAGCCAACAATCTTTGATATCTATTATGCAGTCAATTTCTTTATCACACGAATGGGACTGTGAGAAAGGAGCAATGACATAACTTGGTCAATGGATAATTCAAGGATCAATATTAGGTAGTGTTAACTTGTTATGTGTTGATAAGTTGGTATCGTAAGTTGTCACCATAACTGCTGATATTTTAAACATATGTCACCTTCTCTCGTTGCCGAGTAGCAGGCTTTTCACATGTAGATATCTGGTTCGATGTTGCAGATATTTGGCTGTTCCTCTCTTGATGTGCTCCCGGATAGTGAAATCAGTCTGAATTTCCGTGACAGCAGTGAAATGCAATGCATCCACCATGTCCCAAAGGAATATGCTGAACATGCTAAACATGCTGAACACATTAAACATGCTAAACATCTTGGACATGTTGAACGTCTCAAGCATGTGTCTGTCGTTGCTTTTAGACAGGGCGCAATGAAACGTGAAACTTCTTGATTTTGTGAAATATTGGCCTGAGAGGTAAACCAGTAACTAGAAGCACAACAATGGGGCGTCAATCACGATACCTTATCGCATGCAACACGTGGTCACATGGTCACATGGTAACACGGTCACATGGTCACATACATGGTCACGTGGTCACATGGCCACACGGTCACACGGTCGCATGCAACACATGGTCACATGGTCACATGGTATTATCTCACGCCACTTGCGCCCTCCATTTGGAAATGCTAGGGGGTGCAGCAACAACCACCTGCATTGGGAAAGGTGGGAAAATGTCGCACACGGGCGATGGCTCAAGATAAACCGGACGCCCATTGTCAATGGGGTGAATGAGCATAAGACAGCGGCGTATCCGAGATGACCTTGAGCGATCTGACGTTGCTGGTCACACCTTGTCAGACAGCAGCCATCTCCCACCATGGGACGACACGGATATTCGGCAGATAGAACCTCGATGTATATTTTAAAAAAAGTCGCACACAGTCCCAGGCACGAATCCCGTCTGCAAGCCAAGCATAGCCATCATCGAGCCTGATATGGCGGCCAGTGATCCGGTAAGTTGTCAGTGGATCTAACTAATGCACGCTTCTAGCATAGGATTATTGTCGTCCTAAGTAGCACAATTGATCACACGTCGCATTTCCGATCCACAGACTGGGATTCGAATCCAACCAGTGTTAAAATGCTCCGATATATGCAGCTGGTTCAGCAGAAGTGCTGGCCGATCCGTGCCCTTACATGGGCGCCGGCCGCCACTGACGATGGCCACTGGTCGGTGGCATCTGTTGACAAAGCCAGTGTTGGCCGTCTGGATTGTCCCTCCCACGTGTGACGCTGCTCACGTGCCGCAGAGATCGTCTCGGCGCACAAGGACGGACGGATCGCCAGTCTGGTGGGCGTGGAGGGCGGCCACTCGCTGGGCAACAGCCTGGCGGTGCTGCGCACCTTCTACCGGTCCGGCGTGCGATACCTCACACTGACGCACACCTGCGACACGCCATGGTGAGACCCCCACCCCACCCCACCACCACCGCGACGCTCGCTGTGTGTCTCCCTCCGCTGCGGTTCTGCTGTCATCTCCAGCCACGCTTCTGCTGCGTGGTCGTCCGCCGCCACTGCATCCTGCATATGGATTTGCGTGTCGTCGCCGCGCTGTGCTACTTTGACGGTCATGCGTCCACGACTGGCTGCGTGTCGCTGTCGATACACTGGGGAGCCGCGGTGTGTTGCTAGGCAACAGGACTCGGCCGCACAGCCATCCGACTGCGATCTCCTATATGTAACGCATGAGGAGTAATGCTATATCTGAATGATTAATATCTGAAGCTTAACTGCTTTCCGGCCCCACTTCTTGCGTCTGTTGCACAGATCATTTGTGACATGTATTTGTTTGCCTTCGAGCATCTTGGCTTGACGGACGAAAATGTAGTCGACCCATGTGGAGCCTAAGACGGACCGATACAAATATACCTTCCAACTTCGTTTCAGTCTTGTGGATTCTACGTCAAAGGCATTCGGCATATCCCATGCTTGTATATTATTGTAGCCCTCTTTACCTGAACATAACTATATCGAAAAACCCACCGTGGATCAGCTACACAGGCACCATAAATATCCATACATATGGCCACATGGCCAGGTGCAATCTACCAGCCTTCCAAAACTTGACCTCCCTGAGCGACGAAAAAGACAAGGTTCCGTTTTTTTCATACGGCTGTGTCAGGCTTCACCTACTCCAGTCCTCCAATTACCAACCAGGAGTCTTGGAGATGCCTGTTGGTGAGGGTCGTACAGTTTTGAGCCGTGTCCGAGACAATCTCAATCTCCGAGACAATCTCAATCTCCGAGACAATCTCAATCTCATCCACGCGAGGACGAGATTGTCTCAGAGATATCCTGAAACCGGCAGTGACAGAGGAATGCAATGTAAACGGATGTGCTCTTTGCGGGGGTATTTTCAAGGGAACTGATTCCACGCTTTGGCCTCCTTAGGTAGGCCAGTAATATGTCCCGGCTATTTTTAACCTAATATTGTCAGTGCAAACCTGGCTTGAAGGCATCCTTGGGGAAATTACCCCAGTGAACTTCGTTTAAAGTCATACAATGCATGTCAAGTAACCAGCGCAGTGTTAGGCCTACCATTATGTCAATTCGCACAGCACACACGCTAGGTAAAATGGCCTCAAAACGCTGAAGGAGCACCCTGACACATACGGAACTACTTAGAGATCCTTTCCCTGATTACCATGACAACGTTCGAGAAAAACAAACAGGGAATCACTGCATCAGCGCATTGACGATTTTTTTTACTATGTCTTCAGCATGTGGAGCCACACCATAGAGAAAGATCTGCTGCGGTACATGCCAGATTCAAACAACCACTTTGTCTCGAAATAACCGTGCTTAGGAATTGATCTGGGAAGCTAATGACCTGAAGCTTGCGCAGAATATCTGATATATGATGCTTACGTGCAAAGTAGTTATTGCTGGAATATTATTCAGGTGCAACACGAACGGCCTGGGACACACACGAGTTCAAAACCAAGAGTTGGGTATTTTTCGCTCAATGTTCACTCTCGATTGATACCCTCTGGCTTTGTAGATGAAAATCCTCTTCAGCCAAATTCATATACTAAGCTGATCAACCCATCAACTGAGATTTGTAAGACTCCAATGTCATAATATCGTACGACGTACGATCGATCGTTCATTTCATTTCGACGTACTCAGAAACGTCCAACGGAGTCAGCCCACCACCAGATGTTCGGTGGACATGAACAAAGACGTCCGCCGAAGTCAACACACAATGTCCACCGTCAGATGTTTTGCAGAGATGAACAAAGACAGTCCGGCCGAAGTCAGCACACATAATATCCACCGCCAGACATTTTACAGACATGAACAAACACGTCCGCCGAAGTCAGCACAATGTCCACCCACCGTCAAATATGTTACATGCATGAACACAGACGTTCGCCGAAGACAGCACACATATTGTCCACCTCCAGATGTTCCATGAATGTAACTAAAAACGTTCGCTGAAGTCAACACACAAATGTTCACCGCCGGACGTTTCGCAGGCACGAACAAAACCGACGACGGAATTTTCGGCTGCCGATTTGCGCAGCCGCCTCGTTTGGCCATCCTTCGTCCAATAAAGTGCACTCGGGCCGCTGAAGCCTGGCGGCACGCTCCTTTTTCCAATCGTGCGTCGAGCCGCACCGCCGGAAGTTGGTCATGTCCGGCTGCGTGTTGGGCTCGGAATGGACTGACCATCGGCTGACCACCGTCCAGTGGCGCCGGAGACAAATGTCCGGCCCACGGCCAACAGTCGGTCACCAGCCCACAGGTCACGCTCGCCGCCGTTGCCCATCTGTATCGATGGCCCAGTTTCCAGGAGTTCAGCAACGCAAATGAAATTAGCATCGGATGAACTTGAAGTTATGGGAGTAAACGTGGCCGGGCGTAAACGAAGTAGAAAATAGGATGGGAAATGGGACTAGAGTTACAGGAATTCAAAACATTGATCGGGTGAGTAGCAACGCCATCATTCACTCAACAAACTCGCAGCCTTCTTTCATCTGCTCGAAAACCCCCTTTTGCAAGAGGTATTTCATCGACGCCAAGCTTTCGATCGAGCACGGCCTAACAACGGGAGTCAGTGGAAGAAAATCCGTGATCATATATCATAATATCCGTCGTCGTACTGGCCGCAGATCCACCTTAGCCGGGAAGGGGCGGGGGCTCTGCAAAGTCCTACTTAGCTTCCTATCAACTATGCTAGAATGAAATGCAGATAGCTGTGTGATGTGATAGCTCCATCATGGGATAGCTACGTCACCGTGTGATAGCTCAGGTCATGGAGATCCCGAAACGTACCATGTATTTACATTTGGACTGATAATGAGGTCACCAGAGGTATTAGGTCAATATATGGACCGCGACTTCAGTCCCTGGAAATGATTATAAAAAATACAGAGCGTGTGTACTTTTCGCATTGTTTTGCAAGAATCGACATAGATGAACGAAAGTATATCGATCATTGTAAAAAAGTGTCAAGACAGGATAGATCAGGCCAAGTCAGCATCAGCCCTGAAAACCAATTTCCAAACTATGCATGTTAGAGACACATGGAAAATGCAATTGGCAAGTCAATATAGCCTGCAGCTCATATTACATTTTTCTTCATTTTCTGCCATGTTAAATATGCTAAATATGCTAAATAAGGTCGCTAAACGGTCATAATAGGTTAACCCCGTGACATGACATTCACCTTGGAGAATTACGTGGAAAATATGAACATCTGGGGTCTGGGGTTCTTCCAACGGAATCATTCAAGCATAATATTTGAATCCAATTCATACCCCAAAATTATAAGATCAGGTCAGGCCATGTCATATGGCCAGGTCAAGTAAGTTCAAGCTTGAATATCTATGGAACATCACATTTGACGAATACAAGTGTGTTCCAAGAAGAACAGATATCATATTGGAACATCTTTGTAAACTGTCCAGCTTCTGACCTCGTGACCTGACCCCAGGTCACGCTGGGACAATGCACACATTGATAAACTGATCTCTTCAGCCTTCGCCTGTGTGTGCACTGCTTGGGAAGTAATTCAAAAGGAAGGTCAAATCAGGTGAAACCGGTTCAGCTTGCACGAGGTCAGTCTACAGTTATTCGTTTATCATCCAACCTCATGTCGCACGACTTAGGCAGCGCTAAAACCGAATTCAGATGTGACTTGGCGAGGAACAGCAACATTATGCATACGATGGCATTATGTAGAAAATATATGATGAGTGACCTGATATTATGTAATTGACCTTCGACGCATAGTTAACTCAGAATGTTTATTTTTTGCTTTGTATGATTAATGACGGCACAAATTACCCCCAAAATCGAATTTTCTCCACTAAATGCGGTACAAAATATGCGGAAATTGACCTGACCTTAAGTGCGTAAACTTGATCTTAATGAACATTTTCAGACAGGAGTTTGTTCGTCTTGATGACGGAACAGCATGCTCTGAGTTTGGTGTTCATATGTTGCAGCTACTCTGATTGGCGGTACTTTGAATATTTTGGAACATCACTCCTTTTGATCCAACCCAGGCCAATGACCTTTGATGACCTGAACGTAAATTTTTTTTAAAATATGTAAACTAAATGAAAAATATTATACTAAACATTTGGTGTCTGCATCTAATCGCTCGGCCGCTATCGCAGAAAAACCTGAGAGAGGTCTCTCGGGAGCGCCCCCCCTCCCCCTCCCCCAGGCACGGCGAGGGATATGATGGCAGCCAGCATCACAAACAATATTAATTTACAGCAATGGACAAAGACTGTATTCACTGCTATTACTGTCCTCTGTGTTGGATCTACTACTATTACTATCTATGTAGAACAAAGTCGTTTGGGACTCTATATAGGTCAGGTGATAAACTAGGGTTTCGACCTCGCGTCCGCGTCACTCCGGTCGTGAAAGTTCAATGTTCTCTGCACGGTATATTGTGCGATTTCGTTATTTGGCGCGCGAAACGTTCATACGGGTTTGTACTGGACTGTTGCCGACCGAAAATTACATGTATTCGACTTTCATACAAAAAACATACACACGCAGCGCACGAACCAACCGCAGGACCGCGTCCGGCAACGATCTCTCGACGACTCTCCGCGGGGGCCTGTCGTCAAGTACGGCCGCGACCGGCTGATGAAAGCCACGTCACGGTTGCCGGGCATCGGCCCGAAAAGCGCTGATTGGATTCCGGGCCGGTGACCGCGCGGCCCGCGCCGGGCGGAACTGGGCGCGAGATTTACGGGGTACGGTAGGTCGGCTGGCTTACGGGGTCACATCACCTACAGTTACAGACCATCATTATGGTACTATGCCGGTATACATATTTTTCGGTCCAAACAGTACATTTCTAGAAACTTTGTTACATCTACCAGTTGGACGATATCATAATAATGAAGATTAATACATATTATGCTCACCGGCATGAAATTACAAATGATTACGATGAACTATCCTGTGCATTCCACATCTCCGTAGCGGGAAAAAGCAATTGGCACAGTTACTTTCGCTTTTAGAATTCCTCAGGTATTGAATCATTTCAGTCCGGTACACATTACTTGTTTTGCAATTTAACCATAATTTCTCCAAGTTCAGCTTTAAGAGTGATATATCCTCCCTTACCTCAGATGCGTTGTTCTATACCTATAACTGTTCAATAATATCTTGATTCTCCATATATATATATATATATACATATATATTTACATGTGTGTGTGTGTGTGTGTGTGTGTGTGTGTGTGTGTGTGTGTGTGTGTGTGTGTGTGTGTGTGTGTGTGTGTGTGTGTGTGTGTGTTTGTGTATTTGTGTGTATGCATATGTAGATGCATAGTTGCATCCATAGCAAGAATGCATGTCATCTCCTATACGTATATATCACCTAGACGGAATGCCAAGGCACCAGTTTAGAATTGCTCTGCACCTACTCAATTAACACCTAAGTAATGCAAAAATGTGATTGAAGGCTAAAATTGCATGTCAAGATCTAAATGTATGCTGCGACATCTGAATGGATGAAAACCATACAAATTCAGCGTAAGAAGTCCAATGACAAGGTATTGTGACCCCATCGTGCCCACCTTATAGCATGTCAAGGTTGTGGTGTTCCCGTATCTGCTTTCGTAGTAAGCATTATATACATCATCAGCGAAATTTGCATGGCTGTCGATAAATAGTGATGACAATGGCTCCGCAACTGCAAGGCAGTTGTAGGACAGTTGTCAGTGTATGTATATCAACAGCGCTGGGCCTGTCGACGGGTAATGGGTGGGCCCGCAGCGGTATCACGCGGCCAGCAGAGGTTTAGCGGTCGGCTGCCAGCAGAGGTTTAGCCAGCAGAGGTTTAGCGGTCGGCTGCCAGATCAGGGGTGGCGTCAACAGCCAGCCACGTTGGAAGCCTCTCGAACGGCCACCACGTTGGAAGCCTCTCGAACGCCCGCCACCCAGCTGACCCACTTCTGTTTGTTTCAGGGCGACATCGGCCTCGGGGGAGTCGTCACGGTCGAAAACAACGCGCGGTCTGAATGATTTCGGCAAGGTAGATAACGTGTTATGCCTGCTCCTTTGTTTGATTGGAACATAGCGTTGCTCGCGATTCAATTTAAGTTGCCGTCGTACGCACACTGTGATGATAAAGCAAATTGGGCTGTCACCCACATATAATCGTAACCGGCAAGCGGGCACAGTGGGCACAGGGGCATACTTACCCTCATGTAATGTCCAACGTTGACTTAAATTTCGTAATGCAGCCGAATCCAGATCCATGAAGGTTGATCCATATCCAATCCATTGATTCATATGCATATGCCTGTTCATATGCAAATCCAGTCTATTGACAATCCGACCGGTAACAATCCAAATCGTTCTGAAGACTTTAATGTGTTACCGCAAGAGAGCAAGCAATCAGCAATATCGTCTGGAGATTAATTATAAGTATAATCGAAGAATTCCGAAAGTTTGGTTAAAATGCTATCGAATCGGATCCAGATCCAATCCGATCCGAGATCCGTGCGGATAATCCAACCCATGATGTGTGCTTGCCGACTACTCGGCTGTGCCTGGTGTGGTGTGGCCATAGTCGTGACGCGGAGGACTGACGACTACCCGACTGTGCCTGGTGTGTGGCCATAGTCGTGACACGGAGGACTGACGACTACCCGACCGTGCCTGGTGTGGTGTAGCCATAGTCGTGACGCGGAGGACTGACGACTACCCGACTGTGCCTGGTGTGCTGTGGCCATAGTCGTGACGCGGAGGACTGACGACTACCCGACTGTGCCTAGTGTGGTGTGGCCATAGTCGTGACACGGAGGACTGACGACTACCCGACTGTGCCTGGTGTGGTGTAGCCATAGTCGTGACGCGGAGGACTGACGACTACCCGACTGTGCCTGGTGTGTAGCAATAGTCGTGACGCGGAGGACTGACGACTACCCGACTGTGCCTGGTGTGTGGCCATAGTCGTGATGCGGAGGACTGACGACTACCCGACTGTGCCTGGTGTGTAGCCATAGTCGTGACACGGAGGACTGACGACTACCCGACTGTGCCTGGTGTGGTAGTGTAGTGCCATAGTCGTGACGCGGAGGACTGACAACTACCCGACTGTGCCTGGTGTGTAGCAATAGTCGTGACGCGGAGGACTGAC